>JBBPKC010000024.1:12626-38257 GCA_038089055.1 Tylopilus aff. balloui | reverse complement strand
TCGTCCGGCTGCTCCCCTGACCAACAGACGTTTCCAGGCATAGTGTTCGAAAATGTTGGCAAAGATTGCGACATATTCCCGAGTGTCGGGCTCTGCTACACTAATGAATCTGTTCACGTCAACTTTGGTCAAGAGACCTTCAAGTATGATATAGAAGACCACGTGCTTCAGCAACGTAATTCTGTCTGGGCCAAGATTCAATCTACTCCCTTGACATGGCCCGCAGAGAAGCCTCGTTCGCATGACACACCCACTTCTGCTCATATCATCGGTTCCGTGGCCGACCCGAGTGACAAGATTCCTTTCAATGATCTCGTCCTGTCTTTTCTGTCGCATCATGGATACGCACGCACAGCCCGTGCGTTCGAGTCCCAATGTCGCGTGCGTGGCGGTCTCCCTGATCGTACGATGTCCATCACAAGTGAACCAGAGCCCACGATGGTCACACCAACACCCACGGATGACTACGTCATGGATATGGATATTAGCGATGGTCCTTCGGCCGCTACCGCCGCAGGGCCAGCTGTCTTGGCTCCGATCCCGGCTGACGACATCGAGCTGCGTACTCATATTATTCAATCCGTCGTCTCCGGGGATGTGGACGCGGCACTAGTGGCGACTCGCAAACACTTTCCGCTGGTGCTGCAAGCAGACGCAGGGCTGATGCTATTTAAACTTCGGTGCAGGAAATTTGTCGAGCTCGTGCTGGGGGCAGCGGAACTGAAGAAGAAAATGACCGCAGAGGAGAACGAGATGAACGTGGAAGGTTGTGGACCTGTATCCAGGTCTATATCTGGGTCGGTCCTCGAGTCTGTGAGCGAGGACACAGTGGGTAGCGATGGTGGGGTGATGGTAGACGGCCTGGGTATGGATATCGATGACGGCGAAGCAGAAGTCGATACGCCAGACGTGAGCGCGCGCACAGAACTGAGCATGCCGACCAGCAGCGCTCCAATTGCTATCGGACCCAGTCGTAAGCCCTCTGTCGCCTCGTTCTCCTCTACCAGCAGTTGGGCTGGCGCGACGGCTGCCCAGTATGGAACCGCCTTGGAAAGAGCCGTCGCGTACGGCCAGGAGTTGGAGTCCGATTACAAGCATCGTGCGGAAGTTCGCGCGATATTCAAACGGACGTCAGTAATAATGGCTTATGATGACCCGTTGCAGGCCGGGGGGGATGCAGCCGAGGTTGCGGGGCAGGCAGCGAGAGTGACGCTTGCCACGGAACTCAATCAAGCCATCTTGCGTAGGTTGGGTTCACCGAGTCTAGGGTGACGAGAACTGACATCCAGCCCAGAATCCCAAGGACGTCCGGCACAACCTCTGCTTGATCGGCTTTATCGCCAAACCGCGGTGTGTCTTACCCAGCTGGCCTTGATGGGGAACGGTGCAGCGGCATTTGCTGACATGCCGAAAGAGTTTTTGGACGCTTAGCGGCACAGCCAGCGTTCGCACTGATCCCTCGGGTGGTGGGGGCGAACTCGGCGTCAAGGATGATATTTTGACCGTAGTGTAGTCGTGTACGTTAGTAGTACCCGTGAACCCAACTCTTCCACGACACCTGTGAGACGGTCAAGTTCCTGGCAACCAACCAACCCATGCTTAGATGAAGTTGGTTCTAGCGTACGCAAGGCATCGAGCCGTGTTACATCTACCACTGCGGCATAGGGTGTATGATAAGGATACAAGGATGGGATGAGCAGTAAACGGACGTGGGACGACGAAAGTGGGGATTTGAAGTGGGTACTTGTGCGTTGCGAATTTGTCAGTATGAATGCTGTGCGACCGTGAACGACTCTCCGCATCCACACGCATCCTTGATATTCGGATTATTAAAAACAAACTTGGAGCTGTGAACAAGAACCGGGCATGAGCACAACATGTATCACTGGAACGGGACGTCGTCACCTCAGCGCGTCCTCTTTCCAGCCCATTTCGCTGCCGATGATGGAGAACAACGCTTTGCTGTCTATGAGTACCCGCACGCCGTCTTGTTCGACGACTTCGTCGAATTTGCCGGGCTTGTCGACGTATTCTAGGTGATAGGAAAGGCCAGCACAGCCCTTGTTGCGTACCCCAATGCGGATGAGTTGGGGTGTCGGAGCGTTGAGAAGCGCGCGCAGCCGGAGCACGGCCTGAGGTGTCTATCGCCAGCGCAAACATGAGTGCGGCCAGCCAAGGAACCCGTGGGGGGAATGAAGCGCGGGGAGCGGGAGAAACGTACGATGGACAGGGCTGCCTTGGTAGACCGGATGGTCGGTCTCGGTCGCGGGGCTCTCGGGACGGGCGGAGGACGTGCCGCGACTTGAGGGGATGCGGCGTCGGCGGAGACGGCTTCACCGGTAGGCACAACAACGGGCGGGGCGTCTTTGAAGAGAGGGGTTTGTTGGGGAGAACGGTGTTGTCTCGTGTCTGGTATGGAGGGGGATTGTGAATGGGGTGCGGAGAGGGCGGACATCATGGCATGGCGGTGGGAGGCGGAGAAGAGCGGAAAGCGGCGGGCGCACGGGCGGGCGATGGAGGACAACATGGAGGGACGATGTCAAGGGAGGTCTCAGGGAATGACTAATCGTTTGATTGGTTGTCTTATCCGGACCACCATGTCGACCATACTCGCGACTCAAGTCCGAAAGCACACTGCCGCGCGACCGACCAAAGCAGCCGGACGTTACTGGAAAGGAAAGGCACCAAAGGGCCCCGCAGAGGTCCCATCGGACTCCGAAGAAGAGGAAGAGCGAGAACAGGTACAAGAGGACGGCGATGTTCCAATTGGCAGCGAGGAGGATTTTGTCGCGGGGGAGGAGGGATCACTGCCAACACGATTGACCCAGACACAGTCTGCCCGCACGCTCAATGTCTCGCTCAAAGACGTTAGCATCTCTCAGGATGGTAAGGTCATCGTCGCAGGTCGCGAAGAGTCTGGGAGAACACTCATGGAGGAAGGTATGTAGTAGAGTGCACATGCCCTGCTCGTTTCTCACCAGCCATATAATGTAGAAGAATCGGAGGAGGGGGCACAGGCTCAGGTAGAGGAAGAGGAAGAGGAAGAGGAGGCGAGTTTGCGCATGTACACCCGTAGTTTATGGCTAACAGTGTTGCATAGTCGAGCCAAGACGAGTCCGAGTCAGAAGAAGAAAAGCCCAAACTACTCTTCAGACCCGTATTCGTCCCAAAGTACGCTAATGCTCATTGCAGTATCCCTCCCGTGTTGACTCCAAGTATGCCGCAGATGCGGCCGTGTCACCATAGTAGAAAGAGATGCGATCGCCCAAGAGGCGGAAGAGATACAACGACAGAAGGAAATTGCTGCTGAACAACGCAAGAAAGAAAGCCACGACCTGGTCGCCGAGAGCATTATAAGAGAGCTTGTCGAGAGTACGTCCTTATGCATTGTGCGGCGCAGATGAACTAACAACATGCGTAGGGGAGAAAGAGGATTTAATTCCTGACGTAGACGATACGGATGGGCTTGACCCCGAGGAAGAGTTCGAGGCGTGGCGTTTGAGGGAGCTAGCGAGAATCAAGAGGGAGAAAGAGGAAGAACTCCGGCGTGAGGAAGAGCGAGAGGAGGTTGAACGGCGACGCGCTCTTCCTGAGGAACAGCGGTTAAAGGAGGACTCGGAACATGCCAAAAAACTCAGAGAGGAAAAACCAAAGGGCCAGCAGAAGTTTCTTCAAAAGTACTGGCATAGGGGAGCCTTCCATCAGGTGGGTACATGTGGGCGTATCCTTATGCCACGCGGGGTGATGAATCCATCCCACAGGATGACGAAATTCTCAAAAGGCACGATTACACTGAAGCGACAGAGTCCACAATCGATGTTTCACTTCTGCCAAAAGTGATGCAGGTTAAGAACTTCGGAAAGCGAAGCAGGACCAAATATACACACCTTCTGGACCAAGATACCACTGTAGGAAGTGGTGGCTTTGGTGGCACGGGGTCTGTCAGGTCAGGTGGTCATTCTACAGAAGGTGGGGGTTGTTTCCTGTGCGGCGGGCCACATCTCAAGAAAGGTAAGACATACACTCGCTGTGCCTGTCCTCCGACTTAGTTGCTTTCGAGACTGTCCTCAAAACACTGGTCTTCTACCTGGTCGAGGGCCCACGGCATCTAGAGCTCAGGGTACGGCAACGAGCAAGCAGGGTGGTAGGGATTCGTGGCGTGATAGGGAGGATTTTGTTCGGCGGGACGAACGAGATCGTCGGTCTCCCAATCGGGATAGACCACGGCGCCTAGATACCGACCGTGAGGAAGGATGGCCAAGGAGGGACCATGGCTATCACGAGTCTCAAACCGGCAAGCCACGCCCACACTCGCGGTCTCGTTTGCTGTATCGAGATAAGCGATCAGTTGCAGATTATGATCGAGACAACTACAGGGACAAGCGTCGTCGTGTAGATTAAATGTAAGTCCAGTTTAACTTTTGAGCATGATATGCTGGTGAGGGCCTTGCGTGGAACGTGACGCGCCTATTTATGGCATGTGCAGTTGCAGATCACCGCACTTGGTCCACAATTCCTATTTCATACTAGCTTCCACTGTTCCTGTGTCAGCGTGCGACATCGATGGGGTTATCGATGAGATCAAACAATCTAGGTTTCACGTCCCCGCTAAAAATACCCTCCTGGCAGTGTTATAATCCCGGCAGGCAGGACTCCGCCCGCACAGGACCTGTCACTACAGCACGGTGAGCAGTCCCTATTGTATCGAATTACGCGCCTTGAACTGCGCTCCAAGGTACTGCTAATCATGGATCTGTTCATGCGCGGAGTGGCTTTTGCGGCAACAGAAGACGATGTAAAAATCGAGCTTGCAAAGATACTACACAAGGCGCCGTTCCCGCTTGAGCCTCTGTTGAACTTTGATGTTACTCTTTTCAAGAAGCATAACTCGCGTGGCAAGGTTGGCATTCTTACCCTGCCGGATGAGAGAGCAGGACGCATGTTTCTGTGCGCCTACGGCACGACTGGCGTGCCTGTCAAAGGTTCAAGAGTACTGTTTGCTCCAAGTAATAAACCTCTGAACGAAGAAAAAGTTGCTATACTCAATTCCAGGGAGTGGAAGGACCCGCAGCAACTCAAGATAGAGAAGGAGCGGCGCATTCGAGAGGGCAGACCTTTTCCACTCAAGTCGTATGCCTTTGGCCGTTTCCTCAACGATGGGTCGTTTTCATCCGAGTTCGTCGTTAAAGGGTACGCTGACATTGCCTGCGATCTTGAGCGTCGTTTGGTGCGCTTTACACTTCGCAAGCAAGGTCAACGCTCCGACTCGAATGATTACATCACCCTCATGCTCAATATGTCACTAAACTCCGAGTCTATCACGATCGTCTCATACACACCCAAAGAAATTGGTTCCATTGTCGAGAGCAACGCAGCGGAGGAACCTGTCATCTTTATCCGAGCCAACACATTCCCAATGTTCGCCATCGAGACGGTCTCCGCTTTCGGTGATCAGTCCGTTACTCAGCGCTCGCAGGGACTTATCCCCAGTGTCTCGATGCCCGCGGGATGCTTCAGTCTGGCATGTACTTTCTCCGACAAAGACGACAAGGAAGCGTTCGTATATGCAGCTCGGACGCGGTTTCAGCTCCGTTGCACCACTCGACAGGCCGCGGTGCACGTCCGCGACAACACCAAGACACACCACGATTCAGGTGCAAATGTCGAGTTTCTCCAAGACCTGCCGTTTGAGCTCGCATTCGAGGTCGAAAAGGCAATGACAAACTGGACGCTCAGTCTGGTTGACGTACGATCGTTGCAGGGCGAGTTGGATCGCCTCTGCCACGACCACCCGGACGCGGCAGCCCCGATCTTTAGGTGGTTTATCACTCTTTTGGAGGACGAAGGGAGAGACGTAAAGCCGAGACGCAGACGTCGACAGAGGCGGAATCGTGCTGCGCCGACGACGCTCGGGGATCGTCTCAGGCGAGCCACAGAGCTCTATCTCGATGAACAACAACGACCCAAGGGACGGCTCGCGCCTGCACTCCCCGGTCCTGCCGTCTCCTACACATATCACATGATTCTGACGCCGACGCGCCATATCCTAGAAGGGCCTGTCGTGGATCAGTCCAACAGTGTCCTGCGTCGGTTTAAACATAACGAATGCTTCCTGCGCGTCTCCTTCCAAGACGAGAACAGGTCGAAGCTTCGGCGAGACCTGGAGACGTCCATCAAGGATCTACTCGACAGAAGGTATCGCCCGGTGCTACTCAGTGGCTGTTTGGTCGCAGGCAGACGCTACCACATGCTGGGATACTCTATGAGTGGCCTCAAGGAACATTCACTTTGGTTCGTCACCCCATTCTATGATGATGAAGGAAGATTGTTGGACGCGCAGAAGATCAGAGAAAGCCTCGTAAATGCTATCCCATGCTCCGAATGCCCTCAGGTTCGCTGACGTATGAGTCCACAGGGAGACTTTTCCCGCTTGTCCCACCAACCTGCCAGACTCGGGGCGCGTTGGTCTCAGGCGTTCTCAGCGACTGACCCCTCTGTCACTTTAGAAACAGAAGAGATCGTCATGATTAACGACATCAAATCCCCAGACGGTACAGTCATGACGGACGGATGCAGCCCGATCTCGACAGAGCTTGCATGCGCCATTTGGAAAGCGAACCAGCGGATGAAGAAACGGCCTGCACGAGGCAGGACGCCTTCGGCATACCAGTTCCGTCTCGGCGGCGCCAAGGGTATGGTCGTGCAAGATCCCACGCTAGAGAGCCGAGTTGTCTGTCTGCGGCCCTCACAAGTCAAATTTGACGCTCCCGACAACCGGACGTTCGACATCCAGTCGACGTCTCTCCGACCCAAAGCCATGTTCTTGAACAGACCGCTGATCGTACTCCTGGAGTACCTCGGAGCAGTCGACGAGCGCATCATCGAACTACAGAATCGCTCTATCAACGAGGCGCAGTCTGTCCGGCACTCGTTCATAAACGCATCCAAGGTGTTGCAGCAACACGGGCTGGGCGCGTCGTTCCACCTGCCATCGCTGTTCCGCAACATGTCTACGATATTGAATTTGAAGATGTACAACGAATCGGACGAGACGAGAGGGTCAGGTAGTTTGTACAATGATTTGATCGCGAACGCATTGCACTGCGCCGAAACGCATATCCTGCGTGAGCTCAAGTACCGCGCGCACATTGCAGTTCCGGGGTCGTTCACCCTTCTTGGTGTATCTGACGAATGGGACTGCCTGGAAGCAGGGGAAATCTTTGCGACGGTCCATGATGAGAAGAAGGGGCTGTACCAGGAGATCACGGGCACGGTCGCGATCACGCGGAGCCCTCAGATACACCCAGGCGACGTGCAGGCCGTGACTGCAGTGCGAAGGAAAGAGTTGGAGCACTTGACGAACGTCGTTGTGTTCTCGTGCAGGTAGACCTTGTTCGCTATCGAGCGGAACAAGTTCCGGATCGACTGATTTCGATTGATAGGGGCGATCGGCCGCTGTCCTCGTGCCTCGGAGGAGGGGACCTGGATGGAGATGACTTTAATCTGATCCTTGACGTCAGTTTTTCCCCCTTTGGTAGATGCTTTGTTCACTGAGGGCGCTGTAGCCGGAACTCATTCCCGAGGCGAATAAGATTCCGGGTGAGTATGTGCCGCTTCCAATCAAGCGAACTCCGCACCCTTGTGGAGTTGAGGACGTCGTGGACTTTATCTTTAACTACGTGAGTGGACCACTCGGTCTGTGTTATGTTTCCGCCCCAACGGCATCCTAGATTGAGGCGGACCTTGTGGGACAAATTGCCATTTCGCATCTACGCTTCTCTGATTTGGCAAACCCCTCTTGTGTTGAATGCCTCAGGTTGGCAGAGCTCGCCTCTCATGCGGTCGATTTCCCAAAGACGGGGACGCCGGTCAAGTTCCAGGACCTGCCCAGGCAGCGCAACCGCAGGAAACCCGACTTTCTTACTCGGGAGGGTGCCAATTTGGATTCGGAGAACTATTACGAAAGTGTCAAGTTGCTCGGACGACTGTTCCGTCTGGTCCCTGTCAAGGACTGGACGCCCGAGGAGTGGAACGAGACCCATACGCCGTCGGGAGGGGACATCGTTGAGCGAGCACTGAAACGGGTAGGGTTGTACGGGCTCGGTCTAAGCTTGGTTGCACCGTCGAACGAGTTACAGGAAGAGATGGGCTATCTGTTAGAGGACTATTGCGAGCGGTTGCTTGCGATCGCACAGACGCACACAGTGTCCAAGAACAAGGATATTTACGTATCGGAGTCGGAGCTCATGAGTGGCACGATCATGGCGAATTGGTCGGACCACCATCGGCGGAGGGAGGCTGTTGGTGCGATGAATCTCCAGGTGGGTGTTTGCTGTGTACAATTGATCTCGCTTCTGATTTGTGGGACAGACACACGAGCTGGTGCGTGCGGTGAGATCGGAGATGCGCGCGAGCAGCACCGCGGCACACAGGGAGGACGAGGACGAAGACGATTTTACGGACGACTGGACCGAGGACGAGGATGAGGACGAGGACGACTTTTATCGGGAGGCACGGCAGGTTGCGGATGCGTTCAAGCGGGCGTGGGCAGCGTGGCGTGCGGCGGAGACTGCGCTGGTGGAAGAGCCGGCGTCGTATGGGCCCCAGAGTTTCGGGTTGATCGCGCTGGGCAGAATGTTGGAGCTGATCAAAGCGGCCCGGCAGCTGCAGTGACGGAAAGTGCCGAACAACGTGGCGGCGGCATCTTCCGAGGCGTTTGTCCCGCTGTCATGTCACATATTTCACGTTCCAAATATGGTAGTAAAGGTGATTTTAGAAAGGGTTGTTCTTCTAAATGAGGAAAGTATGAATGCTTCGATGTGACGCTCTGAAGGGGTCTCTCCCTAGCAGATATAAAGGCGCGTCGGAGCATCGCATTCCCCACCCGCCATGTTCTCCTTTGACCCCTCCTTCGATGTCCCCCTCATCCCACGCGACGACCACTGGCCCATATTCGACGAGGTCGTCATGTTCTCCCCCCTCTCCGCCGCCTCCTCCCTCACTACACCCTCACCCTCCCCACAATCGGATCCCCTCCCCCACGCGTTCCCTTCCCCCGCCGCACTCGCAAACATGCCAATCCCTCCTTCTCGTGCTTCCCCGCGCAACAAAAATCCCAACCACATCCCCCGTCCGAGGAACGCGTTCATGCTCTTCCGCTCCGCCTTTGCCGCTGCCCAAAAGGTCAGCGCCAACATCGAGCACGACAACCGCCACATCACCCGCATCATCGCCCACTGCTGGAACCGTCTCTCCGAGGCGGATAAGCAAATCTGGCGCGACAAGGCTGCCGCCGAAAAGACCCACCACGCCCAACGCTATCCCAACTACCGCTTCAGGCCCGTCGGACGCGCCAAGAAGCTCAAGAAGCGCAAGGTCCGCAGGAACGGCGTCGAGGACGTCAAACGCTGCGAGACCGTCGCGAATCTAGTCATGGCCGGAAATTACGGTCGTGAGTTGGAGCGCGCCTGGAACAAGATCCAGGCAGAGCGCACCGTCACAGAACGTCCACTGGACGTAGTACTGGACGTGTTTTCCAGTGGTGAAACGCGTGGGACGCTTTTTGGCCTCGATACTCACACACAGGATCCCTACATCGATGACATTCCCCCTTTTCGTAGCCCCTTGTTACCCCCTGCCGGGACTTCCCAAGAACAAGTACCCGAAGTGGACTCTATGCCACAAGTGAGCCACCCAACCCGTAAGGCCCCATGACCTGATGTAACATTTATCCAGCCTCTTGTGATCGCAACTGCACCCCACGTTGAGCCACAGACGTACTGCTCTCCCACTCGCTCCGACGCAAGCACGTCGCATGATGATCTGCAATCTTTATTCCACTCTCCGTGTTATCAGTACCAGCCCGATCTACGCAACGATGTGTCCTCCTTGGGTTCCATCCCACCTACTCATTACCAGTCCGTCATGACCTTTGTGCAGGGCACTCAGAGCGATAGTGCTGAGACAGAACAACCCATCTTTTCTCTTTTTTCGTGGAATCAGTCAGACAGCTTCTCATACTACCACTAGGTAGACGCCAAGTTAAGGCTTATTCACTCAGTTAATTTTACCCGTGACAATCTACTTAGCCACCTCACTAATCCACAGCATCACTCCTGTGACATTTTTCGTTGTATTCGTTTTCATGTATCGCTACGGAGAAGAATCTACGCCTTTGCTGAGGTGTTCGAACGCTGCCACACCCATTTTCCCTAGCATTGTCGCGCATCCAACCACCTTGGCACCAGCACGGTGCATGCGCGCGACTGCCTCCGGGGATGTGACGCCCCCTACACCGATCACGACGATCTCTCGTATCGCGGGATCGTCTGACTCTGCCAGCAACTTGGAGAACACGTTCACGTTGCCGAGCGACAGCGCGTGCACCGCTTCCCCTGCGAGACCTCCTACCCCGGGTGGCACCGCCCCGCCCTCGACCTGGTCTGCAAACACCAGGCTATTCCCGACCGTATTGGTGCACGTCAAGAATGCGATCGGATTGACCGACATATTTGACGCCGGGTCGATGTGCGAGTACGCCGCGATCGTCTGCACGACGTCGGCGATCTGCGCAGCGGCGACATACGGCGGGAGCTTGATCCCGATCGTGAGGTTTGTGTCGCGCCAAAAGAAATCGGCGAGGACATCGAGGGCGTCCATGAACGCTGGCCCGGCGGGATCATACGACGCGGGTGAGCGCGCGAGGACGTTGGGGCAGCTCACGTTGAGCTCGACGGCGATGCGGGACGTCCAGCCATGCTGGGCTGCGCGGAGGCCCTGGATCGCGTTGAGCATCAGACGGAGGTCAGTCGGGTGGGACTCAGTGATGCTGATGATGAACGGTTTGGAAGAGTCGGTGCGTCCGAGGAGGGTGCGGATCCAGCCACCGGGACCGACGTAACTCAAAAGGGGGTGGGGGGAGTAGACATACGAGTTGATGGAGGAGAGGCTGTCCTTAAAAAAGGCGACCTAGAGGGGGTCAGTGGGTGCGTTTGGATGACGCCGACGGGGGGCGGTTACCGTGTGAGAGGCGTCTTCGTCGAAGCCGCCGAGCGTGGTGGTCCGGGTAGTGACTGCGCCCGTGTAGGGGCAGTCAAATAGAGCCGTGAGCTGGGACTCGTTCGATGCCCACGCACAGGCGGTATTTATGAGCGGAGGGGAGATGGTGATGCTGCGTATGGTGACCATGGCGTGCTGGGAGGGATGCGAGCAGAGGTTTCCATTAAAGTCACGAGGAAACAGTGTAGAGATAAGATTAGATCACGATCGGGCTGTACGATAACACTAGTGTTACTTGAGCACTTGTTCTCGCTCTAATACAGACTGCTCCAGCTTGATCAGGACGGTGGTGCGTGATGGGTGCTGCAGGGTGGGCGTGTTGTGGGCGGTCACTCTTGCGGGCTGGGAAAAATGAGAAAGGATTGCGCGAAAAGCAGACGAGACCTACGAAACCGAGCCCATCAAGGACGGCCTCAACGATGCCTGCAGTAAATGACGAGCAACTGAGGGTGGAGAGGTCCCTTGGCACGGATATATGGCGCTCGAGGAGTGGATCGTTGTCGATGATCATGTCTGTGCTGGGGTGTCAGAGAGGGGGGCGAGAGGACAAGGTGGACATGCATTCGTCCTGGTTCTCTACGCTCTTTTCGATCGCGTCAGCGGGTCTACCAAAGACGGCGCGCCATACTTGTGTGTGGACGGACATGAGAGCGGGCAGGAAGCGTATTTCGCGCTTTGGGGTCTTTGAGGAGAACTCTGCGCGCCAGACCATGAGCTCGAGGACGCGAACGCCGACGCGGTATCCGAGGGTGTTCAGCCTGTGGGGTGTCCATAGGAGAGGGGAGAAAGAGAGGGATGGCGGTGCTCACTTGCGTTCAAAGTCGTTTATGCCGCCGACACGCTTCTGGGTGTACTGGACCATCTCTGAGAAGAGGAAGGCGAATGCGGAGGCGGATATCTCTGCTGTGCGAGTCTTGTTGAGGTTGCGGTCATAAATGTTGGGACGGTTGGAGGACTTGTGGGCGACGAGGGTGGTCGTGATGGACGGTGCGGACGATATGGAGAATCTGGGGGACGAGGGTTCCGTGGAGGAGGAGGAGGAGGATAAGACGGAGAGTCTAGATGGCTGCATGACCGCAAGCGAATTGCATGTCCCCTCTCTCCCCCGCAGACATCCAGCAGCACATCTACAACTCCCTCGTCCTCGCCCGCACGCCAGACGTCGTCCTCAACGTATACGGCACCTGGAATGCCCGCTACAAACTACACAGAATCGTCCTCATCCAATCCGTCAGTGCTCACTCACCCACTCACCCGCCCCCACACTCACCTCCCCACAGGGCTTCTTCAGCTCCCTCTTCACAGCAGGCTTTCTCGAGTCCACTGACTCTTCTGGCCTACAGCACGTCGACATCGTCTTCGATGACGGTAACATAACCCGTCCAGGTCTGTCTTGCTGTCTCACCGTCCTGTCGCCGCGCTCATTACCCATCGACAGCGTTCGAGTGCGTGTGCCTACTGCTCTTCTCGATCCCAGCTCACATCCCTCTCTAGGATATGCATCGCACGCCTTTATGGCGGCGGTCCTCCTCTCCATGTCTCCCCTGCACTCATTCCAACTACACTCCATCCTCTTACGCCCTCCTTCCCTGGCCCCGCGCCTCCGTCGGAGCACCCGCATGGCCACCACCCCGCCACGCCCTCCTTCCTTCTGTCCCTCCTCGCGACTTCCATCTACCTCTCCATTCCTTCCCTTGCCTCTCAAGCGCTCTCTCTCATCCTCAACACCGTCGGTCCCTACACAGTTGTCAACTACCTCCAATTCGCGACCGGATCCCCTCTCGACTTTCCTATGGAACAAGACCCTCCAGCTGCCACAGGCCTGGAACACATTGCAGAGATCCTCAACCCTTCGTCCTCGCCTTCTTCCTTGGACTCCCACGATGTCTTGGCTGACAAACTGCGTGATCTTGATATACAGAAGGAAGACCCTGCAGAATCCGACTCCGAATCAGAACCCACAGAGCCTCCGAAATTCTCGCCTTCCTTCAACTACGGCGCCGTGTCTGACAAGATCGGTGAAGCCGCCGCTTGCTGGCTTACAAGGTGGGGCCCAGACATGCTTCTACACGAGGACAGAGCCTCCCGTGCCAGAGACTTGCCATTTGTACCATTCCCAGCCCAACCTACAATTTCCCGGCGCCGCGCAGAAACGTTGCCGTCTCGGCCATCCACGGAGGACTCATCCCTTACGACACCCCACCGTGTCCCCCTCATATGGTCCAAGGGTGGATTAACATCCACCTGGATACGAGAGCTCGTCTCATCAGATGCTTTGTTTGTCAGGGGAGAGCGTGAGCGATACGACTTGGCGCGCACTGTCATCGAATTACGAAGGAGGCAAGGGATCGACCAAGCAGAGGAAAAGGACTGGGAAGTCCTGCTTCGCAATGGGATCTATTACACAAACATGGTACCGGTGTCCCGCACGTGTCCTGCGTGCTTCGCTGACATGTTGTACAGGTCGTCGACGATATAATCGCAATCTCACAAGACATCTCACCATCGACTGGCCGACCTTTTGTGTCCATATCCATTTTGCAAGATGCCCACTGGTCGCAATCTTTGCTTCGCTGCCACATAATTGCAAGACCGCGCAATGGCCCTTCGCCGACATCTAGCCCATCGCCACCGAACGACAAAGAATTAGGGCTCTGTGTCAGTACTGCCGAGATTCTCTCGCAACTTTCAGAACCGCCCAAGCAGCGGTTCGCTGTAAACGAGAAAGACAAGGTCTATTACCCCATACATCAGGATTCGTCGTTGCGCATTGGTGACAGCAACGGCATCGAAGCCGCATCCATGGATCAGCTATTTGATCTGCCTTCTTCACCGGTCGACCGTAAATTTCCATCGCGTGCCGCAGCTTCGGAGACAAACTTTTTCGGACTCAAAGCGGAGCGAAAGACTGCTGTTGAGTGTGTTGCGGCCGATGCAACGGGAAAGGCTCGCTGGTCCCCCTATCCTCCGTGTCGCTTTGCAGTCGAGTTTTGGGACATTGATTCGCTCAAAGAAAAATCTCGACTACATTCCCACACGATTTGGTATGCAGGAAGCTTGTTCAATGTGTACGTCCAAGTCGTACGCAAGAAAGGGATTCAGCTAGGCATATACCTTCACCGTCAGTCAAGCGTCGATCCCATTCCTGCGCCTTCGGCGCCGGTACAAGCTGGGTCTCGAAGCGAGCGCAACCATGGCAGGGTACCCTCGCTTCCACAGCAGATCCTTTCGTCGGTCTCGTCGCCTACCGTCCGTCACTCCCCATCCATGCAACCAGTTCGAAGTGCGACCCCTAGCTCTACCCCGCCGACTCCGTCAAGTCCTGAAACGAGTCATCATTCGAGTGTGAATACCATTCCAGCGACAGCACCCCCTGTCTCCCCTGCACAACCCTATAGAGACCCGCGTCCGTCTGTCACCGCATACTTTTCCATATCCTGCACCAGCACGACGGGGTCCTCTATCACACGGTTTACAAGCATGCCCGACGTGTTTTCTGTCAGCCAGAGCTGGGGCTGGAAGTCGAGTTCGTTGCGACCGGAGGAGATGGGCGAGGTCGGTGCGGACGGACAGCCTGTCAAGTCCCCCGTACCTGCACCCAGGGAGCTCAGTTTGAGAGCGACGGTTGTCTTGGGCGTCGTCTAGGCGTTGTTCTTTTTCTTCGTTATGGTTTTATGCACATGTCATGCTATTGTGCTGTTGCTTTACCTGTCTGGATTACTATTTTTTTAAAATCTAGGTTTTCTGCACTTGATGTTAGCCTGTCGCTTACACTACGGCCGTCTGTATAGACTAACATCGGACATATGCAAATTTTCAGATGCGCACCGCCATTGGACCCAAATAAGCCCCTGTGAACACAGGAGGTGGGGCTGCCTCATGCCCAGGCCACGAGTGCTATTCCCTCCAAGACGCGCGCCTGGCTTCACACTTACTTATTGACCATACAACCTCTCTAACTCCTCCAAGTGCTATCCTAGCCATTGCATGTCATGTCCCAGTTTTCGATGTCAAAAGGGTTTCAGCCTGATGGCCAGGTCCAGGGCAATTTGCCCTTGGCTCCACAAATTTTGACAATGGGAAAAGACCACATTGTCTCCTATGCGGGTACCAGTCAGTTCACGGCGCAAGGCGTCTCCGCATGTGGCCTTGCGGCGTTCAACTTTGCCAGGGTCGGATTTCGCATCGAACAAGCCAAGGGAAATCTCACAGACATCCTGAACGAGCTGAGTACGAGGGACATCATCGAAGTGAGTGTGCCATCTGCCACTGGCGTACTCAACCCACTCACTCAGGTGGATCTGATCCCCAGGAAATCGTGGCGATTTGTGCGGGATGGTCCAGTAATATGCATCTGGAAGTCGATGACATCCACGATCTCCCCATCTTTAACAGATCCCTCAGACTCACGTCTGTCGAGTATGGTCGCCCACGGCCAAAGCACTTTCAGATCCTTCTCGAGTGCGTGCATCGTGTATTTTTCTCGACCGTAACTGTATTGATGTGCTTTACTCTCAGGAACATGAACAAGTTGGAAAAGTCGGCTGTGATGATCATCACGCGCCCACCGGAGATCATTGCTTGTTTCAAGTTTTCCAGCATGAACGCTGATTCGCGCTCGGGCACACCCGACAAGCCACTTTATGTCGTGTTCGACTCTCACCCTCGTCCCTCGCATCCTCACGGAGCTGGTCTATCGTTTAGCGCCTCGATGGACAGCACGGCTCGCACCCTGAGTGGCATCTTGCCTATAATGGACGAGAGCATCTTTGACTCGTCCGACTTTCAGTGGCAGGCGCAGCTCCTCGCGAACTGCTCAGCCCACGTGTATGTCGCCAAGCATCGACGCAAGGACCACGAGGAAGCTGTCGTTCAGTCCAGCGTGACTATCCTTACCCTTCGCGCACAGATCTCGGAGCTCAGGCGCGAGAATGAGACGCTTGACGCTGATAAGAAACAGCTCCAGTCGCAGGTTAATGCTCTCCGTGCTGCTGTGAACCAGGAACAGATGAAGGCGAGGCGTGAAGCATCCTCTTCGATGGCGAATTGGGCGCCGTGGCGCCCCTTTGGCATCATTAGCCATGCAGTTGCTGGTCCTTCTCGGGTATCTAGTCGTTCCATGGAAACCCTGTGTGTGGCGCCTTCCCAGCACCGTCGTCCTACCGATCCATCCCCCGACCCCGGGACATCCGGAGCGCAAAGTATCTTTGCCCACAACCCACCACCAGTTCCTTCCACAATGCCACCCCCTTACGATGGTCTTGACTTCGGTGATAAGTCAAGTACGGATCCAGACGATCTTTGGACCCAGACTGCATATGTCGCTCGTGAACTCCAAGATCAATTCGACTTGGAAGATCGACGGCTCCGTCAGGAGCAAGCAGAGCTCGCCAGGTACATTCAAGCCACGTTTCAGTGTAGCATATGTATGGATGAGCTGCCTGAAGACGACGTCGCCAAAGTAGACGACTGCATGCACATGACGTGCAGGCCATGTTTGAGGGAGTTTGTTTCCTCAAAGATCCAGGAGCATCGGTACCCAATATTTTGTCCCATGTGCACCATCACTGCGGAGGGCAAAGCCCAACCCGGTGGTACGTCTTCACATTTTGCCGGTTTCCTCATTGGCGATGCCTACATTTCGCTCTGTAGTGATATCGAGGTTCCTAATTGAGCAACTTGGTGTCAGCGAAAAGCAGTTCCAAATCTTGACCGAGATGGAGCTAGCTGAGTTCACTATCCAAGTCCATTGTCGCGAGTATGTCCCCCATCCGTCTCGTTGTATCCTTTGCATTTGGAACTATGAGGAAAATGACACGTTCTTCATCAGGTGCCGACGCCCCGCCTTTGTGGATCGCGAAGACTACCAGGATGCGATCAATATCGTGTGTCCTCAGCAAGACTGTCACCACATATGGTGCAAAAAGTGCGAGCAAACGATCACCGCCGACGGTCCAAAGCATTCCTGCGATGGGTCGTCCGAGCTAGACCACCTGATGAAAGAAAAAGGGTGGAAACACTGTCCGAGTGGGTGTTTTTACCATCCTTTTTTGAGCGCCGATGCGACCCCGTGCCGACATACAGATTGCACGACGCCGATCCTAAAAGAAGCTGGATGTAATCACATGACGGTATGTGCTCGCTTTCTCTCTCGTGCCGCCCCCCCCCCCCCAACGAACGACGCTAGTCACGTCCGTGTGCTGACGATTGGATCCGCAGTGCATCTCGCCCGGGTGCAACACCCACTTTTGCTACGTCTGCGGTGGGATGATCGTTCGAACTGCACTTAATCACGAGATTAACCAGGCGGTCTCGGCACACTTTCGCAAGTGCCAGCTGTTTGAAGTCCCAAATTGATTTATTTGGGGGCTTCGAAAGAGGGCTGTTCGTTCTACGTCGTGGTTCACGTTTAGTTGATTAATTCGCTTGCCCTTTTTTTTTTTCCTCCACGTACCCTGCTTCGTTCTGGACGAGAAATACAGTGATAGAGACCTAGGATTCTCTTCTGAAGCTCACGCAGACAGCTACGGTAATGACAAAATAGCCCAGGCCAAATGCACGAGGCCTGCCAAGGACGCGCTACCTGGTTTTGTCCATGCACTTTCGATAATACATAGTAGTCGCTCTGGAATGTCCCTTTCTCATCCTGGTGGAACATAGAACGGATTAAGAACAAAACAGTCTGCGTTTCATGTTTACCGAGGACCGGGCGGAGACGACGACAGTCACACCCGCACCTAAGAGAATCCGAGGCGCATCGGACAAACAGCGTCAGGCCTATCAAAGGTCCGTAGCAAACACATCCTACAGCTCTCCAGCACGTTTCGTTTCGTTTCCCGACAGCATTTGTGACTACACTCAAATGCGAATTAATGTTGAGTAACTAACGGGTATCCATTTGGGAGAAAACGAGTCTATATGACATCGTGACAGAGCGTAAATGGCTCAAGGCTTTGAACGAGGGGTGAACTTGAGCAAACATCCATCCTTGGGGAAAAGCGTTGCAATGATCCTGTTCGCACACACACCCGCTGAGCATGCCTAGATTACAACACGGGACGCGGGACATACTGGACTTTATCGCTCTCGGGGGTGAGATGATGTTCCCAATTGGTGAGCACGCTCGCGGTAGCGAGCACGAGTGCGATGTTCGATTGTGCATATTCGATACCGATGCATTTATGAGGACCGCTGCCGAACACGAGGTAGTTCTGAGGGGTGGTATTGGCAGAGTTGTTAGGATCGAGCCACCGTTCGGGGATCAAGTTATTGTGGTTGGGGTACACCTCGGGGTCGTGCAAAGAGTTGTAAAAGGAAGGAATCACCATACTGCTGACAGGGACCGTGTAATCGGGAGTGATGGGGAATGGCTTCGTCGTCTTGTAAGGAACCTTGTGACAAAATCGTCAAGAGGTGCCCAGAGACAAAGTAAATGGTACTACCATGGTGACAGGAGGCTTGATACGCATGCTTTCCTTGACAAAGGCCCTGAGGTATGGCATCTCCTCTAACATTTCCAAGGTCAGAGGCTTCTCGACATCGTTACCCCGAACGCGGTACTGCTCCTCACGAATCTTGGCCAAGATCTCGGGGTGGTCAGCAAGGTGTTGGAATCCGTAAATCAAGCCGCTACTCATGGCGTCCTGAGAGGCAAACAAGAACGAGAAGACAACCATGGCCATCTCGCGGTCAGTGAAGTCTTTGCGACCTTTGTAACCAGGAGACTGCAACTCCTTGACCCATTGTTCGAGCATGCATTCTGGCTCAGCACCCTCTGCAACGGCGATCTTAGATCTCGCAGCAGCCAGCTCCAACCACTTGAACGCAGCTTTGCGAGCTTGAATGGCCTTGTAAACCTTGGTACCAGGGAGCGCGAGAGGGAAATTGACAAGCTCAAGGGCACGCGTGATATCCCAGTACTTTTGACTGATCTCGGCGGCGCCTTCCTCGGGGATGTGATTACCGCAGAAGACACGAAGTGATGTTTCCATATTAAGTTGGCGTGCCGTCTTCATGATCGACTTGGGAGAGGGATCACTGGCAGCGTCTATGAGCCATCGGTTCAGATGCTTGCGAGTAATGGCGTCCTGGATGGAGATATAGATGCTGTGAAACGATGAAATAGCGAACGCATGAGTTTAGGCTGAGAGACGCGCACCTCAAAGCCTTGCGAGTAAAAAGTGTATTCAAGACCTTTCGGTACTCTATGTGGCCTTTGCCGGTAAGGAAAACCCTGGAAAGAATACTATAGAATACAATGGCGCGCGAGTAAAAAGCATGTACAAACCAGTTGTCGGGCATGAGAATAGCTTTTGCAGAGTGGACAAGACAAGGTTCAGCGTGATTTGGGGAATTCAGTATCTTGCGTGAGTACTCGTTCGAGGAGGACATGACGATAAAGCTAGATGTGAAGGCGTATCAATGATCATTCGACGCGGATACGAGATAACTCACATGTTGAATACGCTAATGGCGCTAAGAGCTCCAGAGTTCCACTGAGCCATGTAGCCCTCCATGGTGGGCTTCATAGAATCCGCGAATTTTCCGATTATCGGGATGGTCCATGTGTCTCCGGGAAGGTGCTTCTTCTTGTATCTGTACACGGATTGCTCGAGTATGAGGAGGGCAGTAACAACGGCAAGGGTCGTGTAAAGCCAAGTTGCCTTGTCTGCGGTGGGGAGGAAGAAAGGGGGGACGGGAACGTCAGCGAGAGATGAGGAGGAGGAGGAAGGGTGGGGAACGGAGGAGGAAGAATGGCGAAGGAGAGACGCCATGGTGGATGCAAGAGAAACTCGACACGCTGATTGGCTACAAAAAATCAGTCGACGTTGTCACTTAACCTAGCACAGCCACTCGGATGTATCGACCGTGGGAAGAAGCCAGTGATCCGCTCAATGATCGTCGGCCCCGCTTGCACGGCGCGGGCATCACAGAAACATTCCCCGTACTTAAAATCTTTGTTTCTGACACCAACGCTTTCGTACGTGTGCTACATTACCAATAACCAAACAAGTCCGGTCGGATAGCCCCCCACTGAAAGAGAAGATTAAAGTAATAGGCTAGCAACGACAACAACGAATGTTAAACCAAGGATGCCCTGCATGCCAGCCCTCACTCCTACTACAGCACCACTGGTTGTGGATGTCGTGTTAGCCGCCGTCAGATTGACTGGGGAAGGTGCAGTGGACGCGTTCAAAGACGTGTTGACGTTCGATGCAACAAATGTAGATCCACCACCAGCGCCAGTGGTGTTGGTAGGCGCGAGGTATGGGACGTAGGCACCAGGGTTCAAAGGACCGGAAATCGTGCCTGTAATGTTCAGGAGCGGAATATTCTCCGTCGTGAGATTGTTGTTGTTGTACGAGGTCGCGTTTGCGACAAAGGCGAACACGTCTGAAAGGCCAATGTACGTCAACCTCAAAATCAGAATACCAAAAAATAAGCGCACTGGCAAGAGTCTTGTTGGTATCCTGGCGGCCAAGGTTATCCAAACCCCAGTTGTTTTGGACGGTAGAGAGACTTGTCGTGCCATGTAAACTGATGTGCCTAACCAAATGGGCAACGTCTCTTACGTGGAATAGTGGGTATAGAATGTATCATCGGTTGTGTTCCGGAGGTTTTGTGGGACGACACCACCAAGCAAAAGGCTGAGTACGTTGTTGTTGATGGTATATGTTTCGTTCCTGAGAGGAAAATCATGAGTAATTGTTTCGCCGTCCCAGAGATCGACATACTCGTCAAACGTTAACAAGATCAATGTCTTTTCGGTGTTGAAATTAGAGTCTTGAAGCAAGGGCACTAGCCAATAGCTCAACCAGGAAGCGGCATACTCGATAGTAGTGTCGTGCGCATCGCTGTGGATGAAGTCAACACACGAGACACCAGTAAAATATATAGGCCCACTTTCGGATATTAGGCGTCACAAAGACCCACTGAGAAAGGGAGTTGTTGCCAACCTGTGTTACGCGGTCATGGTCAGAGAAAGCCACTGAAACGACTGGACGACATTCACATCAACGGCAAAGTCATTAAAGTTCCTAATGCGCTGTGCACGCGTAGCGTTCTTGCCAATCGAGTCATAGATGATCAACGGGTTGTGTTTGCGCACGTAGTACGTATAGCCATCAGAGTTGGTGTAATTGAAGCCCGCAAATCCATCGGTGGGCATGTTTTCTTGGTAGGATGACCAGCTGATACCCTTTTCCTCCAAGAGGTCGACGACTGTAGATATATTGTTGGGAATAAAAGTAAGTACGTCGGATCCAAGTCCAAAAAAGTCGCCTCCGAGTGATGAAATGTAGTTGGGTTCACTAGGGTGGGTCACGGCATAGTAGCTGGTGAGAAGGATGCCCTGGCTAATCAAGTTCTGAAAGACGGGAGCTGTGCGGGCTTGCGCAAAGTTGGTGTTCTCCAACCAGATTTGAATAAAGCGGTCGAAAACCTTTCCGGGAACGTTGGGAGAGTTGGTGATCGTGCCGTTTGAAGGGCCGACGTAGAAGGAAGACTGGTCGGTTGGACTGCGGAACCACTCAACGCTGTGCCAGGGGAGACGATGCGAATGCACTTACGCTGCGGCAGGTGCAGTAAATGTTGACGCGACAGACGCTGAAACCGACCCTACTGCGGCTCCAAGAAGGAACGCGTACTTGATGACCATCCTGGTTGAATTCCAGTTCGAGGGCACGTCACAGAGTAAGACACGAGCTGGAACGTCGCAAGATATACCGTTTCATCAGCAAGCACGTGGTCCCGCCTCATCGCCGGAGTCGTCGATTATCGCCTGCTCCCGCGTAAACCCATTTGGGACGGACGGTAGAGCGTAGCGTGCTTTGACGAACACGTCACAAATGAACGCAAGCCACGACACACGTGACTTGACACCTCACGAACGTGGGCTGCAAGTCGTTGTGTCTGCTCGGCTTGTCGATTCCACCGTAGTGATCCGACATTCGCCCATCACTGTTACTGACGTAGAAAATCATGATGAGCACGGGGACGCATGAAAAAAAGTATGCATCTCAATCTGGGTGGTAAGCCTGCAAGGCGAGACAGAACTGCGTAAGTAGCTTCGTGCAGTATAAATTGCACATGTGTCAATCCCAGGGTTGCTGGCAATTCCAACGTCGAATTTATTTCGTGTTTCTGTGCGCAGGTGCTGGGAAGAGCTTTCTATGATGTGTTAGGTCTGCTGTGGATGAGTGCATGCTTCCGGTGTGCGCACTGTGCTCAGATCCAGGTGATCGGTACGTGAAAAGCGCATGGTGGTGGATCAGTCGTCCAGCCTACGGAGTCATCTAGTGCTCTTCTGGTCAGAGTGTAGGAGGTGGTCGCCACCAGCAACGACGCTCAAGCCCTGCTCGCGCCTCCAGGCCCAGCTCGTCGGCACAATATCGAACAGCGTAACACCCCAGGGGGTGGTGGGGACACCAAACCGATTGAGCCGTGCGACATGTCCGTGATCACCTTTGTGGGTTTGAGTCAAGGGAGTGGACAGGGAAGGTCTATCTATATCTGCGTCCCATGAGCAAGTTACATATCGCCCAATAGTCCGAGTACTGCCAGATAGTTCGCGGGGTTCAATTTAAATGTACCAAAGGTTGACCATAGTAGATAACTACTGCTGCCACCAGTTGGCTCCGTCACAAGTTCATCGACTGTGCTTGTCATCACCCGGGCTACTGTCAAAACATACGAGTACACACCTTACATGTGTAGTCCGCCCAACGAGCAACCTAAACTTGGACGTCACTTACACCAGGAGAGCACCAGCAAACACAGCGCCCACGACCGACACCAGAAAACTGACCCGCCAACGTGGCAACCAGCATGTTAGTAGGACAGCAGTCAAGTAGGCGGCGACAGTTTTCCGGTATCGTCTTGTTACGTTATGCGTCATATGCGCTATCAAGGATAGGAACTGGGTTTGTGTCTTGACACGGAAGTCTCCGACAGGTGAAATTACAAGCACAGCCTCGTAGCTGGTTTGGGCACGACTTTTGTACGGCGAGCACAATGAGTGAGGTTGTGCAACGAGCCTAAGGCACGGTTTACACGACATTTGTGCGTTCTTCGCAGCGAATGAGATCACGAATCGGACGGCGATGATAAAAGAGGGTGAGGGATCACGAGGCGATTCTTCTTGTGAGACGTCCGATGACCATGTGACAGGTATCGGTCGCAATTCCGAGGTAGGGATTCGACAATGAGCTGGAAGGAGTTTAGTGGCTGTATCAATACACCCCACAGCGGAAATACCTCAATCCGCCCACCCAGGGGGAAATCGCATGCAAGTCATACCGCAGGTGACCGCCGAGCGGTTGCCAGGGGGAAAGAGGGTGTGGAATCCACATGATGGCTATATGAGAGGTACTTAGTAGGACCTGACAAGGGGATGATATCTGAATTGTTCCGGAATCAAACGAAGATGCCTGATATGCAGTTATTAGCCTGAGAACGGACTCTCCATAGGCTCCGTAGCGGCCAGGTATGGCATAAATGACGCCGCTTGACAACTTGGAAGACGGGCAAAGGTGCACGGATTTGTTCCGCCTGGTACATGGTTGATGCGGGTCGCCGTAGCGGACCCTTGGACGGCGAAAGGGCGGTATCCACCTATTCTGCCAGTGTCACGTGTAAAGTGTTGGCACCGCTTTCCGAGATAAAGGGTCGCGCTGGTCCCGCCCCCATCGAACCTATGGAATAAAACGTCCTTGTCATGGTCAGTCACTACCTCCTCTTCCAGCTCATCGTCATGCCACCCTAATCGCAGGTATTCGTAAACGAAAAAAAGTTCGCATGGTGTGCCCACTTGTACCGCGTCGCTGGTAGCCACAACTGACCAGCGATTTCCAGTGAAGCATGCATCAAGGGGCATAGATCGTCGTCATGTCATCACACCGAACGCCCGTTATTCGAGGTGAAGAAGAAGGGACGGCCCGTTTCGCAGTGTCCCAAATGTCGCGAACTGCGCGTGGCAAAGCGCGTACATTCCAAGTGCACTTGCACCCCCCGTCAGCCCGCAGTTGACAAAGTCCCCATCCCCGCAGCCCGTCCGGACAAGAAGCGTGAGTACGCGATCAACTTGGCACGAACCTGATGCGAATCTGCTCAATAGCCCGTCGATTCATGCCTCGCTTGCCTGCTCTGCCCAACGGAATCTCAGACGCATTTCAGCCCACCACCGTTTCGCCACCTCCTCACACAAGGCAAACAGGTGAGGACAGATCGCCAGTATATACGAATCTAAATTACATTCTCACACAGTGGACGCACTTCTGAACCCATGTTGCTGTAAGAACGTGAGACAATGTACGTGCAGAAGAGCTTCCTGCGTCGCCGGTCCTAGTTCCTTGGGCGAGAGTTGCTCGGACTACGGTCTACAGACCCTTGCTGAGGCAGCAATCATGTTTTGTGGCCAATCGTTGCAGGATTCTGCCACCGAACATTCCTCAGACCCGCCACTTGGATCCTGTTGTGGAGACGAACGGCCCGACGTACCAGATACCGTTCCTGCTTGCCTAGAATTACCTCCGATCCTCCTGGAGCCGATCCCACCAGCTTTTGTCCCAGACTTCCCCACCATTCCACCGCTCAGTACTTTCAAATCTATTGCGGGGTCTGGATGCACATGTGGCCTCGAATGTACTTGTCCAGGATGTATCGAGCATCGCACTTTCCGCCACGCTGAGAAACATCACAAGGACTGCAGCGAGGGATGTGGCCACTGTGTAGATCGTACAGCCGGCATCGGGCTGCCTGACCAGAATACGTCCAATCAGGATGGAACCCTAGTGGATGCCTTCTTCGCGCGTGCGGCTGCGCTTCCCGACCCACCTCCACACCGTCGAACGGGATTGAACCCGGGGGACATCACCGTATATCCCTCCGAACTTTTCTCAGCATCGTCAGTAGAGGCGGATGACCGCGGTGTCGCATTCGGGCTGGTTAAGGTCCCCAAGCTCGAATGTTGCCGCGGAAAGTGTGGTTGTCCAGCGGGTGGATGCCCTTGTGGGCAGTCCTGCGGCGGCTGTTGTGACAGTACGCACCGTCCTGGCGTGAACGAATAGCAAAAGAAACGCCTGAGCGTTTTACCTTCCGACTGACGATCCACTTTCGCACTGAGGTACGCCTCTCGCTAACCATGTGCTTTCTTCACAGCTGAATCGATGCTCTCCAGGCGCGCTAGTCGTCCTACCCCCTACAGGGATATGGCTGACGGAAATACCTTTTTTGTCGGGAACTGATTTTTTCATGGTTACTTGGCATGTCTTCGCTACGTGCATCGAATCCTCTCTGCTTGCGCTACCGTCACCAGTCGGTCATTTTGTACGTAATTGTCCTCTCGTCTAAAACATTTCGCACTGCGAGTCACGAAATAGGTCGGAGGACACAGCATTGCAAAAATGTTGTCGTTAGCCCACTTCAATTTTTTCCTTTGGAAGGTCGATTAATGTGTTCGCCAGTCCATGTCACCACCTTGATTTGCTTGTAAATGTAAGTGAGTGAGCCAGACGCTGGGAGCTTGATACGTAGAGAACCTGTAGAATCGATGTTCTCAGCGGCGTCGAGCATAC
>JBBPKC010000024.1:0-12530 GCA_038089055.1 Tylopilus aff. balloui | reverse complement strand
GTACTTAGCCTCCAGCCACTATCATGCGCTTTACATACATGGGAGCTTTGGACAACAGAAACATACGAGACACATGTGGGTGAGTTTTTGAGACCGGGGACGTCAGTGATCCAATACAATAAGCGTCTGGTTTAGCAAGGAGAAGTAAAGTAGGAACAAGTCATGCGACGAGAGCGGCAGTGTCGGAATGAAAACGGTTAGCTAACCAAACGTCATTGATGTCGTCAAAAAATGGGGTCTACCAGTATATATATTCCGCTGGGTGACCGCAATAGCCCTGCTAGGTCCGCATGTCGTGGAAGCTGCGGAAGGCGTGGTGATAAGTGGGTAGCCTGGCATTCCGTTCGCACCTAAAAAGACCACAGCACGCTAGACAGTGTTAGTGTTAGATCGTACGCACGAGATTGGGTTGTCCCACACACCTAGTAACCACAAATCGCGACCGAGTGGGTAGTTACTCGATTGCTACCTCTTGCCGCAGGAGGTGGCACCTCCATTTTCTGGTACTGCCAGTCGTCCTTGGGTGGGTTGGGCCTCGTTTACATCCACGGCTGCATCTCTTATGCTCCCCATATTTTCACCTGACACTAGAGAGGACGTGTTTACCTCAGACGAGAACTGGTCGCCGTCGTCGCTCATTCTGTTGTGATGAATGCTGGGGCGCTTGTTCAATGTCAAAGCTCCACTTTTGTCTTCCCGGAGGAGTTCAGTAGGGCTGGGAGCGCGTTTCCCTTTTGAGGGCGATGGTGCGCCCGACGAGGACGATGTGGGAGCCAATGAAATCCGTCCATCTCCAATGCTGCCTTCAGAGCTCCAGGGATTAGAGGGTTGCATTATAGTGTGCGACGAAGGGGTCCCAGGGAAGATGGTACCTCGCACGAGCTTGGGCTTCGCGGCAACCGCCCCAGCTGTACTTGTCCCTCCAAACCAAGCCCTTGCTTCACTATGTTCAAATTGTCCACCACCCTTCCTGGCACTTGCCCCGAATCCTCCCTCCCCACAACTGCTGTCATCGCTTGTCCCACTGTACCCCCAGAGTTCGCGTTCCTCGTCCACAAGCCTCAACGCGCCTTCGATTATAGCTGCATGGACAAAAACGTATTGTCGCAGACTCTGGCACAAACTCATTCGTTGTTCGCGCATGTCCTGAATGACTGTGCAGATAGGCTCTGCAAACGACGAGATCAGAGGTGGTGACAAATCGCCGTGGAGCTCCCGAGGTAGCTTGTGGTCGATAACAGGATGATCTGCGGCATGTTGGTCATGCTCAAACGTATCAAGGGCCCCACTAGCAGCTGGAGACTGTTGTGGCGCCAAATCATCTGAAACACGAGGTGCAGGCGGAATTACTCTTTCCTCACCCTTCCCCCCCCTAAAGGGCGGAGGCGCATTCTCTGCAGTGCCACCCTCCGGGGGTTTAAGGGCGCTCAGTTCGGCGTTGAACCGCAAGTCGGCTTCCGACCTCGAAGAAATAGCGTGTTCTTCTGGGTCGTTGGACAGCCCCTGACTGTTCCTCCCGCCTTCCTCTGTGCTGGCACATTCTCCGCTCTCGAACTCCAGAAGGGGGGCCCCCAATTCATCAGAACCAGGTTCCGAACTTGACCGCGATATAGAAAAATCGGCTGCTTCACTACCAAAGAAGGAAATACCCCTCTCCAGGGCTCTTGGCGGGATGGGACTCGAGAAACGTGTGACAGGCAACGGACCAAAGTTCGGTTTGTCATGGCATGAGCGAGAGCCGTGTTGAAAGCTCACTGCGCCCATACAGGTGGATTGAAGTGGAGCGGAAACGGGTCGCGGGGGACGGTCAATGTCCATATGAACCATCGTGGGTTGATGAAGCGGAACGCCCGACTTGAGCTCGTGCTGAGGCGGAAGCGACTCCATGGATTCAGCAGAAATAGAGGTGACTGAGCTATCCCGCAAATGGACACGCAGCAGGCTTGAACCAAACTGGGAGCCAGTACCAGTCCCCGAACCGGAGGTTGAAAGTGATATCGACCCAGATCCCGGTTTCGACACTGAGGATGGCGGCGAGCGCCCACTTGCGCTTGCACTGTCTGTCCCGCTGCCACTCGCACTGCCCTTGTTGCTCTTCCGCTCCACTCTGTTTCCAGCCCCTATCCAGGCCCCAGCACCTGTACCAGCATTCGCGTTGGCACTTCCGCTCAAGAAGCCGTCCACGGAGTTAAGCGCAGATGGGCCACTGCTATTCGAGGCACTGTCTGGGGACCTCTCCCTGCTCGAAGAAGGGAGGAAGGGGGGTGATGGGAAAAGCCCTTCTTCCGCATGGACATGCGTCTGGTCAGACACTTTTTCTACCCACTCACGTGTAGAGGACTGCCAGTCGGCCTCCCTGGCATCACAAAAATCGAAACCGGTAACTTTGGGACCCTCTGGCATGTCGTCGGCTCCCGCGTATGGAACATGCACCACTAGTGATTCTGAACTAGAGTGCGGTTTCTCGCCAGAAACGTCTTTGCCGCGACTGTGACGTCTGCAGCTTTTCGTGTGATCCCCAGCAGAAACGTGAATTGGCACCGTGTTGACCATATGTAACGGATCCCCAGTCGCCTTCTCCTCGTCAGTCTCCGGTTCGTCGACATCCATGCGTTCACCTCCAGCAGCTATGCCTTCCTCAGGGCAATTTTCAAGGCTTTTGCCACCAATTTCTGTGCTCTCAATACTGCACTGTCCGCTTGCCTCCTGTTCGTTCGCACCAGCCTTGTTCACTGCACCAACCACAACACCAGACCTCGACGCTTTCTTCAAAATCCGTTCTTCCCGCTTTCTCCACAACTCTCTCTTAATGCCATCCAATACGGCATCGACGGCAATAAACCCTCCCGTCCTCCCTACACCAGCCGAACAATGCAGTAACACTGGGGCGGGTCTGCCGAGCGCAAACGACGCAATACCGCTCTTGAAATCAAGTTCGGGGTGCCTCCATTTGCTTCCATGCCTTCTTCCCCCTCCACGTGGCGCGAAGCCAGCACTAGTCGGGGATAACAACGAAGTGTCATATCCTGCGAGGTCCGGTCCAGCTTCTGGAGACTGACCGCCCGATACACTGCTACTCCCGCTTCCAGGACTCAAGCTGCCATTCGGACTGGGACCTGGAGTACTCTCTGCGACAGCTTGTTCGACCTTTTTCACGAGGTCCAGTACGCCTTGCGGGTCATCGGGTACATTCATGTCTGACCAATCGAGGTACTGTAAGTGTGTAATTCTCCGCGGTGGAACCCTTGGATAGGACGTGTGGCCGAGAAGAAACGTCCGCGTGATCAGTGTAGGCTGGTCTCTGGACGCTCCGCTGGCCTTCCCCTGGGGTTCACGCATCGCGAAAAACCCCTGCTTCGAAATGTCGTTATTCATCGAATTAGTACTGGGTGACACCGGGGGAGAAGTAGTAAGGAGTTCAAGCCTCAGAGGACCGTATTCGGTGTCCGTCCAATATGACCCACATTTAACCATCGCATTTTCAACCTCACGCGTGAGCATGACGATAACGTGGACGTTTTGTTCCCATACAAGACTGGGGAGACACAGGTGGTCAGTATCTGCCGTCCTATTGACTAGGTTGTGACACGCACGTCCAAAAATCGACATACGTCGAAGGCAACGGCCCCTGTGTCGCAATGTATCGCTTACGAGTGCACAAGGGCTGAACATACGAAGCGTTCACGTAGTCGTCCACGGGGGACGGCTCCCTTCGCAGATCACTCCCCGTGGCTATAACATTTAGACATTCATCGGTCCCCACTCCTCCGGTAAAAGGAGCAACAGACGAGGGAAGCGATTCCGATGTCCATGTCTGTTCTCCAATGCTTGGCAACGGGCTTTCTGGGGGGTTCGGCGGACGCGGTGGATATGACGGAAGCGGGCTGAGAAAAGACAAGCTCAGGGTCGGCAGAGCATCCTGCACCCCTCCTAATCTTCCTCTTGGACTCACACTAACACCAGGGGGGGGCCATACCAGTCGAGGCGGCGGTGAGCGCATCGGAGTGGGAGCCGGGAATACCTCCATCGGAGTATAAAACGGAGGTGTCGTCAGTGGTAGCGCCGTAGCTGGCGTAGGTGGTCCAGACATCCGGGGTTCTTGCTCCGTAGTGTCATACTCGATCTTCACTTGCGGGACACTAGGTCCCAAGCCCACGGTCGAATCGACTGGGCTGGCGCCAAACGCTGCACTAGTTGACCATGCACCGAAGTAGAAAGAATGATTTGAAGAAGTACCGGATACTTCTATCATCTCTTGATCCAGGCCCTGACCAGTCGCGGGACTCGAACGGCTCCGACGATGCTTGTCTTGTTCTTTCCCTTGCTCCTTTTCCCTACCTTTCAGTCCTAATTGGTCTGCCGTACACCGACCACGCTCTGTTGCCCTGCCTTTATCACGCCTACCTCGATGCGAGCTATGATGACGGCCATCATGGAGGCGTACGCGTGCATGCTCGAAAGGCCAGATGTGGTTATACCTACGGGTGGAAACAATGAATGAGCAAGACGTTCGGATACCCATATTCGAACACAAAGGTTGGCTCATTCACGCATGGAGATGAAGTCTCACAACGAGCCAAAGCAGGATGATCGACGATCGAGACAGCGAACCCGATTTAGATATTGCGATCGAAGAGACGCGGTGGCGCGATGTCAGGAACATTACGCCAAACAGGCGAAAACAAGATTAACAAGACAGCGGATCCAGAACGAGAGGCAACGACGCAAACCACTCTCCCCGAGCACCCAAGCAAGAAACCCACCTGTTCTTTGTACCCTTTTCTACAGCGGCAGTGATCGAAAAAGGGAAGGTGGTTGAAGGAGTGACAGGCACTGACTTTGCGCCAGCTCGCACGCTCACCCCGCCCCCCCTTCTACGATGCTTGGCCGCATCAGCAAACCCAGAGACTTGACTTTCCCTGGTATGATGCTCCATAATCGAGCGGAGACGGCACTGTTCGGCCAATTCGATGCGATAGAACTGCATCGCAAGTGCTTCAGTGCCCTCTTCTACGTTTGGGTCGTTTTCGTCAGGGTCGGATGCGTGATCGTCGCTCGACTCGGAACTAGATTCAAAGCTATCAAGACCTGGATGACGGGAGACAGATGATGGCCCGAGTGCAGAACGACGAGCGATGTCCTGCAACCATCGCGAGGGCAGGTCATTAATTCGTCTCCTGACACGTCTGGGAAGACGCAAGGGAATTCGCTCTGTGATGCCGTGAGAGAGTTCTACGTTTTGGCGGATGGTGTCAAAGAAAGGGTTAGCGGCAAGAGAAGCTGATGGGGCAGGGGTGTTTGGGACGGGAACAGAGCCAGGGATGGCACCGAATTGCGGGGGAGGTGCGGCCGTGGTTGAGAAGAGGGAAAAGGCAGCTCTTGGAAGATGGGTTGTTCTGAGGGTTCCAAGAGAAGATGCGGCATCGGGGTCGTCTTCTTCAGGGGAGGGAGGCTCTGTTGTTGCGAGGTCACGGAACTCCCTCCAGACGGCCTGAAACCCGCCACAGATCCAGCCTAGCTCACCAGAGAAACCCTCTGCACGAAATTTGCGCAAGAGACCGGCGATGATGCTATTGTTTGGAGAGAGAGTGGAGTCTGAATCGTAGACCAGGATGCGAGAGGCAGAGGGCCAATCTGCGAAGCGGGCACGAGAGGAGGGCGATGGGAGCATCTGGGAGAGTTTTGAGAGGGAGAAAAGGGGACGCTTGAGAAGGGTCGTTGGGACGGAGAGGGAAAGGGCACTGTTGATGCGGGCAGCAGCGTGGGCGGCGTGAGGGCGAATGTCGAGGATGAGGGAGGTGGGGTCGGCGATGTAAGGAGGGAGTGCAGCGGGTGGGACGGAGGCAAAGGGCTGCTGGGGAGATGGGGGGCGGGGAGGAGGGAGTGGCTGTGGGGAGTGCGGGTGCGGTGCGGGGTGGGGGGAGGGGGTACGAAGTGGGCGGGCGTGGGGGAGGAGACGGGCTGTGTGGAGGTCAGCTGAGCCGAAGCGGAGTGAGATTGCGTGTGCAAAGTCGTCGCGAGGGTCGTTTTCGGGCGAGGAACGTCGGAGGGGGACATTGGAGAAAAAGTCGTCGGACATGAAGACAAGGACGAAAACATGGCCGACTCGTAGGTACCCTCCTACCGTACCACCATCACGTGCTATGATGTCACATGAATCTAGACCACCGACGTCAACAGACAACAAACCGTGAGAATGGATATCCATTTTAATTCAAACGCTCGGATAGAAACGGTGCTAGATGACCACCACAAAGTCGCATCCGTCCGACCCACATAGCAAGCTAGAACGCATGTCCAAGGCGCTCCTCGCTCCCTTCTCCCACAAGAAGGAGGACTCGACGAGGATCCTTTCTGACCGTCAGTCCCCACTCATCCCTTCACTTCACATCCACCTGACTCATTCCCATCCCCATCCTCCCTCTACTCAGTCGCGCCGGTCATCATGACCCCGAGGATGATCACTGCAGCCGCTACCGTGTCCTCTCGCTCCCGCGGCGCGATCGCCAGCACCACGAGTGGACCTAGAGTGGACTTTGCAACCCTCGGACGCGCACCTCTCCGTCTCACCCTTGGAAACCGCCGCATCACATCTCGCGACCTTCAAATCGCAGAAGCAACCCAAGAGCTGCTCGGTACAGATGTCCCGGTACCCGACGGTGTCGCCTCAGACGTGAGCCTTTTGCGTGGATTCAATGCCACAGTTCCGAGCTCCTCGAATAATCGTACAAGGAGGCGACAGTTGCGAAACGTTGATGTCCCAAGAGTCGGCTTGAAAAAATTAGGCTTGCGGGCGAGAGGCATGCTGGAGGACGACGGCGAGGACAATCACACAGTCGTCAGCGAAGACGATGTGGTGCTGGTTGACCAAAGGAGACGTAAAGGCAAGAGGAAACCCAGGCAGAGTCTGAACACCACAAGGGTTCTAGGCAACGACGAGCTCACTCGACAAGCGCAGGAAATAGTTGCGGACAAGGAAAACCTCATTGTACGCAGGGTATGCGCGTGCTTTCTAATGCCCTTCATCGCTGCATGCAACGCTCCACAGTGTTTGATCCTCGGCGAGATCTCAGAGGTCGAAAACAAGATCAGAGCATTGGATCTAATTCGCGATCAATTAGAACGAGACCTGCTGAAAATTCGGGAAGACGAATTAGAGCTAGATGCTGAACGTGTGTAAACCTGTCCCTTTGATTCATCCCACTCAACTCGCCATTCGTCAGTGCAAGGCATCCAGGAACGCTTAGAGTTTGAAGAAGCGTCAACCAAACATCGTAAAGCCCCTCAAACCCATCACGTCCTTCCTTCGCGGCGGAGAAAAGGTACTTATCGCTAGTGCTCCCCTCTCCCTTTTACCTCATCCGATGCTAGGCCCTGTCTTTCTACCTTCAGAGCACGACGAGCTTCCTCCCGCCATAGCGTTCATGGTACCTCACACCATTTCGTGTTCCGCCTCATTGCTCACTTGTCATCCAAGACCTTGGAAGGCCACTCGACGCCAATAACTGCGCTTGATTTCTCGGAACCATATGGAACACTGGTCAGCTCGTCACAGGACGACCCTCAGCCTCGAGTTTGGGACTTGATGACAGGGTCCGAAATAGGCCGTCTGTGTGGACATCGCGGCGGAGTCAAGTGCATTCAGGTCGAGGACAACTTATGCCTGACTGGCAGTGAGGATGGTTCGGTTCGTTTATGGGATCTTCGTCTTCTGGACGACGTCTGGGAAAAGGATGGACTAGACAACGTTTCAGAAGAGAACTCAAGTTCGAGCCATGACGGTGAGCTCATTGAGAAAACGGACGGCATGAGGTCTGGCGCAGCGAGTGAGGCTGGCACAGACTCCGGTTGCCCTTGCATGAGGACATTTGACGGCCATACCAAAACAGTCACGGCTCTTTACTTCGAAGACGAATGTTTGGTAAATGTTACTCGTAAGATTGCACGCCAACGTGTTGACTCTTGATAGGTCTCGGGTGCATCTGACAAGACTCTCCGTCAGTGGGATCTCACCACTGGTCAATGTGTCCTCACGATGGACATTCTTTGGGCGATCTCCCACTCTCAGGTTGCCCCACTTGGATACCAGTTACCGTTGTCCGGGACAGCCGCAGCCACAGGCACGTTCGCCGTACCGATGCCACCATATGCGGACGGGAGTTGGGATTTGTACCAAGACTTCGTAGGGGCCGTCCAATTCTGGGGTTACGGGCTCGTAAGTGGAAGTGGCGATGGCGCGGTCAGGATGTGGGATAGTCAGTACCTTGTTCAGCGGTGATTCCGTCAAAGTACTGACGATTCCTAGTGCGTACTGGCCAAGCCCATCGGACTCTGCTTGGACACACAGGACCTGTTACATGCCTACAATTTGACGAGATCCATATCGTCAGCGGCAGTCTGGACAAGACGATTCGAGTGAGTATTAGTATTGTCTTGACATTGGATACGCCTCATTCTTCCTTTCTTTTGAGGTATGGGACGTGCGTACTGGCGGGGTATTTGAAACGGTCAAATATGACCACGGAGTGACTGCGCTGCAGTTTGATACCCGCAAAGTCGTCGCAGCCGCGGGAGAGAACGGCGTTAAGGTATATACGCCTTCTGATCCACATCTTATGCATTCTGAGTGGAATTCTATCTATGGACTAGATATACAACCGTACCACCATGCAACACTCCACGCTGCGGACAAACGGACACATTCGACCGGTGGACCGCCTTCGGTATATGGACCACTATCTCGCTTCTGGCGGACGTGATTCAACCGTGAAGATCTGGACCCTCTGAACTCATACATCACGTGGAGGGTCGACAGATACCTGACTACGACCCGGACTACGACTAGCATTCTTACCCCCCACAAGCAAATGTAGCATACACACACTTCAATGCTCCTTATTCGATATATTCTTGACAATACCTCGATGATCTAAGTAGTCCTAGTAATTAAATGGATTGAACACTACTATGCGCCACGTGATGCTGAGAGTCCACTTGACCGCTGCGACACTTCACTTACATGCGTCCAGCCAATGTTTCCTGGAACCCATTCTCCTGTAAAACCCTGTAGCACGTTCAGGTGCTCATGACAGTGTGTAAAGACTTCAAGGCCTCACTTCATCCTTTGAGCACGAGCTACTTGTCACCTGGGCCGCAGGCATAAAGATGCAAGAGACTTAGAGTATGCAAGGAACCATCGCACATAGATCATCTACAGCAACTCCACGAAGGGACTGTCACGCGGGTGTCAATAAGACCCATACAGCATAACCTGAATGTCCGCTCCCAGCATCGAGCTAATCAGGCTACCGGACGGTGTATAGCTCGGGTAGCCTGACATCAATTTCCAGATGCCGCACTTCGAAGGAGCTATTCGTGTCGCTCATCCGCGGATGACGTGTCAGACACTGCCTGCACTCCGAGACGGCGGCGAAATCGTAGAACATGAAGGTCAACTAGTACGCAACTCGAACTCTGCGCTCCATTTCGCGCGCATTTTACCCCAGCTCCCCCAAGCATCACAACTGAAGTTAGACCCAATCGAACTCTGAAGTGATTGCCATGCATTACTATCGTGTGATACCACCGAGATACATGGCCGCCGGGCAGTGGCGCAGTAGGATGAACTACAAACACCCCGATCGTGAGTTGAAGCTTTGAAGACATTACAATCTGAGCCGAGCACCCTTGCAACTTTAGGCCCACGAGATACTACTCACGCTACTCGCAGCACTTGGTTTCGACTTTCGAAATAGTCAACTACTACGACATGCGGATCTCGCTTTCTTTGGAACGACCCCATATCATGACCTTTGACCATCCTTTGCTTTTGCTGGCCCGACACATCAACTTGATCTCAGCAGTGTGGTAGAAGACGCATCGCTGGGGATCCTCGGGATCGTCATACCACTTGCAAGTCCTCGTATGTGCTAGTCCTTCAACAACGCGGTGCGTGTGTCGGGACAGAACGTCCGCTTGCATTGTGTTGCTCGCTTACCCAGTCACCTCCTGAGGAACCTCATCCAAAACAGACGGCATCTCCTGCTTTGTTCTTGGCTCGACCAATTTAAGCGAGGCAGCCTATGGGCCTCAGCATCTTGCTCTGGACGACCTGTTTCCTCTCGCCTATTACGACCACATGAGAGAATTAGTCTCGCTCCCGTGAGCTGAGAATGCGACACTCTGTGTACTCTGAGATTGAGTAGCTGTATAGCACCTCGACTCTTGCAGACTTCACGGACCTGACATCTTCGTTGATTTGATCAAGGCTTTTTGTGAGCCCCACGCCATCGCGTATGGCGGGCCGTGGCTTCGTTGGTATCGCAAGCAAGCATCGGAGTACGTTACGCTGGTGTTTTTGGCTTTACTACAAATCGTTCTGAACCTCGTGAGTCTATTCGTGTTGCAACTGTTCCTGGGGTATGCCCTGGCACCTCGAGTATTATTGCTTACCGATGTCTGTCCAGGTACCTGGAAAACCAAGGCGACGGAGCGACTATTCGACCGCTTTTTATCGGTCCGGTCATGTATTCGATCTCCCACCAATGGTCCGCCTTCATCCTAGTAAGTCGATCGGCCGTGTCTGGTGGAAGGAACACTGATGGACGCACACTCTGTAGAGTAGGGTGCCAGCTGTGCACGCGGAAACGCTTCTTTTTGTTTGCGAACCATACTCCATGGCGGCGATGTTTTTCAGAGAGGAACGATGGAAGCGGACAAGCTAATCTCATTGCACCATAAACAACCACATGACGGCAGACCTGACGAGGTCTTGGACGCCCTTTATGCTTCTGCTGCACACTGACCGTGACATCCTGGCAAGGTCGCACTCGATCGTATCTGTGGCATGTGTGTATTGACTCCATTCATCTACCTCCCGACAGCCGATACGTCCAAGGGTGACATGGTTAGGAAACTCCCACTGGCAGCTGAACGTGGTATTCTTCCTGCCGCGACCGACAATCACACCACCTCTGACATGATCGGGACCTCATCTGCCGCTTTTTCGTGGGCCGCGTCCGAACACGGTGCAAACCTCCCTGTGACAAACCCTTCGCCCTCGGCGTCTAGGGTGAAATCGTATTTCGGCACAAGAAGCTGAACCTCGCCACGGGACCGACATGTTCAGGGAAGACACCGTTACTCATGGTCCTTCTTGGCGAAATGCACTTTTACCCATCTGGACCCTCATCTCGGCTTCATCTCCCCGGCATCTCGGCATCGCATTCGCCGCTCAGGATATTGAGTCGGTCTATTGTGGTAAGCATCGGAGTCCATGGGGGAGTCCAAGTTCCCCGACCTGATCTATAAAATAGGTCAATATTATTCTTGGCACGGCCTCCGATGAAGCACGGCACACACAAGGTGATTTGAACGTCTGCCACTAGTTACGTACACGTTTCGTTAAATCGCAAATAGTGTTGCTCCAGCGTGCGTTGTAAGGTCAGCGTTTCTTGATCGCATGTCGCGTATCTCCTCACATTCGCAAGTGTATGGTGGGCAAAAGGTGAAGACGACACCCGTAAGGATTTTCTTGGAGCGAGCCGAAACCAGAATAGGCCAGAATAACAACACTGGTACGAGCCATCTACTCTTCTACATTCACTGGACGATGCAGGGTTGACGGCTTCCAGACACCCGAAGTACTGATGAGCTTGCCAAGGTTTTCGCGGCGTTGGACGTCCACACTAGTCGATGGATTGTCGACCACCGCAAGTCGGTGGAAGGGAAAACCACCGTCATGGCGGGGTAGGTAGGCAGTAGTCTCCGTTTCCGCTTTCTAAGACCGTGTGGCCATACCTACAACGTGTCGCCTGTCGGCGACACCGCTCGATACGTGGTTGCTCTGGACAGCGACGGTCGGGTTCAGAGTCGCGGGCCTTTCAAACATTGATCACTACACCAGAGTAGCTCGTACCTTTTACGTTCCCACGTCCCAGTCTACATCCGGGTGCGTGTCAGACTGTAGGCGCCAGGAGCCTTGTTCGTGGCAGCACTGGCTGCGTACTCGATGCGCAACCACCACGACATTAACCCCTCTGACATCAGGTTCTCTTCAAATATCGCCAGTGGGCTTTCCTATCCAAAGCTGTCGCATCCTGCTGACGAACTGTCTAGTAAGCTGCGGTGGACTCATCTGTGGACGATCACGTATAACGACACAGAACTCGACGGGATGTCGTCATCAACCTGAAGTGCGCTGATTATCATATTGACCCAGGTCCTGGGCAACAGGTAAGTACCAGGACAAGCCGTAAGTATGTTACCCGAGCATGTCTTCCCCCAGGTCTTGAACCTACACGGAGATAGAGCCAGAGGCCGAACCGATCGACAAGGCTAGCCCGCCCGCACATCGGCCAGCTTCGGGAGACTTGCGACGACCATGGCTTGATAACGCCTTCCGGGATGGTCCCAATATACTCCACAGTCTTACGCTTCACGTCCACGCTGGAGAGCGAATAGGCATCGGTGCGTACCCCCACGGCCTTTTGTTATGAAACACCTGAATGCCCTGCAGTCGGTCGAACGGG
>JBBPKC010000023.1:25085-110229 GCA_038089055.1 Tylopilus aff. balloui | reverse complement strand
ATCGGTTGACCGTAGGTCGAGGCCTCTTTACCCCCTCTCCTCCGCGAGCCTCTCGGGCCCGTTGTGCGCTGACCCGGCTTGCCTTGGGTACGCACGAAACGTGGATGTTCAACCAAGTCGAGCTTGCCTTCCTGCCGTCCTTACCTCCGTCCAGTGTAGGCCCAAATTCACCCCCGGGGAGCGCTTCACTCTTTCCTAAATCGGACCCGGTGCCACGTTTTTCGCCATGTTTAAGTCCAACTTCTTCTCCGTCGCCCCCCGGCCTACCTTTACTTCGCGGCTGTCCGGTTAGCCTATACAACTGGCGACAAAGCGTCTTCTCACTCGACCATCTGCTCTTCTTACCACCCTTGTCTGTGGGCTGACTACTGGAACACCCCTGGTTGGTCCCCTTCGCCTGTCGCTTTATGCCTGCCGTAGACACGTACGAGCTACAAGTCAGAGGCCACTCACACCCTAGCAGAACTGATGTCAGAAGTGGATTATTGTACATGCGTCTGGCGAGTTCTGAGTAGGAGCATCCCGCATCCCGCATCCCGCATCCCCAAACCGCCACGCTGCGTGCAACGAAAGCATTCCCAGCCACCTCACACAACTAAATACCCTTCCCTCACTAACCCTTCCAAAAAAGCACGCACCGCAGGCTCCTCACAGCTACTCACGAAACCCATCAACATCTCCTTGGTCAGCACCACCTTACTGCTCGCACCCGCGTCCGCGTCTCCACCGAGCGCACGTCCCAAAAATACCCTTACGTCTGTCACGTACCCCACCGGATCGACAGGCGCGCTCTCCGAGGCTGCCAACCGCGAATACGCTGCTTGATACCCAGCCGTTTGTTCCTCGTAGTCAATCTCGGTCAGCCCCGTCGCTACGGCTGTGTCCCTCCCTTTCGCGGCGAGATACTGGGGTTCGCTAAACAGCCTGACCAGGGCCGTGAACACCGCCAACCTATGGTGAGGGGCGCAAGCGCGCACAACGGCAAGGCAATGAATGTAACGATCGATCGGCGAGCAGAAAGGGGGCACACCAGCTCCGAGAGGCGGGCTCCGAGAGCATCGCCCGGCTCTCTGTTAACAACCTCGTCAACCCCACCGCGACCACCTTGCGATCCCTGTGCGGCATCTTGGGTACCTGCGGTATGATGAACCCCGTCAGAATTTGCGACCAGAGCCTAGGGATGCACGGTCAGCCCTGCACCACGACGAAGTAAACGCGGAGGGGACGCACTGAGGCTGAACTTCCTCTACAGTCGAAATCACGTAGTTAGGGCCCATCCCCGCCACGTCGATCGCCATCGTCAGCAAGAGGAAATACGTGAAATGATACACGTATTTGTCTGTCTTGCTCGTCTGCATCCGCGTCAACAACGTGATCGCCAGCGGACGCATGTACTGCTTCAGATGTGACCTGTCGAGCAAGTCAGCGCGACCTAGTTACCTATGTTGAGCACTCACGGATCCACCCCTCGCACCACGCCCTCCAACAATTCGAAGCCCCATCCGTCGTTCATCTTGCTCGGCACTAATCGCTGCTGTACGATCGCCAAAACCCGCTCCAACTGACCCGCCCTCACCATTTCCGGTCCATCCCGTGCTAAAAACGCCCGCAATAACTTGACGAGGCCGGGAATGCTCCCCTTTTGTTGCCAACAGGCGGGAGTGAGCAAAAAGGGTAACAACGAACGATATTCTGTCGGGACACCCGCCGTGTGTAGCGATAGCATTTGTGCGAGAATCTGAAATACGTATGGAATGTATTCTAGGTCGGGTCATGCGTGGGGGTAGAATACGCGCAGGGACAGCACACGTACGATCTATGTCTTGCTGTAGAATAACCGTAAACGGGCCAAACAGCACCTGTTCAAACGTCGACAGCGTCGCTGGAGTACCGTGCACGACAAACCTGTCTACGTGTCAGTGTTATCGTCGACGCGAAGTCCATAGACCCACCGCATCAACCCTGCGATGCTCTCGAAGATGTACTGATCAAAATTGGGGTTACTCGGGTTCTTGGAGATAGTGCCGAGAATGGCGACGAGACGTTGGAGGACTTGTTGATAGACGGGCGTCAGTGTCTGACGCGTCGTGACGATGACGCGCATTGCGCCTGGTCCAATAAGTCTTCGTGAGAAACAGAACGAAGATAGGCGTGGATACCATACACTTCATCAAGTGGTCGTTTTCGGCGATTTTTTCTGGCGTGCGCGCGCCCTCGATCTTGGTGAGCACCGCGTTCAACAAGTCGATAGCAAAGTCGTGCACGTCCGCTTGTGTGAACCTGCAAAGACGTGGGTGAACGCGCGAAAAGATAGAGACGAATGGTCACACACAACAGTTGGATCCCCTTTTTGATAAACAAGATACGGTCAATGGTGATAGCGGCGTAAGTGTACGTGACGTAATTGTCCGACGTGAGATGCTTGATGAGGAGCGGTAGCACGGCGAGCAATTGCTCTTTGGTCAGCTGTGTGATCGTCAGTCATCGATTGTGGATGTCGGATGGAACACAGTACCTGATTACGGAACGTCAAAAGGAAGCGGATGGCGTCAACCTGGAGGATCGGGTGGACCATCCCATGCGCAGCCTGTAAATCCTGGAATACATGATCCGAGAAAAACTTTACGACGTCCACTTGAGCGTTGATGGACGTCACGCCGTGCTACCCCCACGCGTGAGCGATCATCAGCCATTAATCCAACGAAAGACTGACCTGTATCGTCGACGCCTCGGTCGCGACCGCACTCAACAGATACACGGCCGAATCCTTGGCTGTCCAATTCTGCTTGGCATCTCTACCATAAGCCTCCAACCCCGTCTGAATCCACGTCCCCACGATCTCGGTCGTCTCTGTCCGATAACCGCTCCCAACAAGGGCCTGCAACACGTCCGCTGCCGCCTGTCTCCGCGTGCTCGCCTCCCCGCCAATGCCTCCACCTGCACCACCCAAACCTCCTCCCGACGGTAGAGCAAGATCGAGGCGGATAAACTCGAGAGGGTCGTCTTCGAATTGCTCGATGTCATGCGTCCGAAGGGAAACGTTGGGTACGACGACACCCTGGACAAGTGAGGAAGTCACGTCATACGAGGAAAAGAGTGATTTGTAATATCCGGAACGAATCGCTGTGGAGATGAACCGCAGAGCCTGCGAGACGAGCTGTGGATGGATTATGAGTCCTGGGCGACTCAAGGAAGAGATTGTGGGGCGTACATGGTCATCGGCGACGTTGGGGAGGTTGTTGGATCCGACGAGTTGCCAGACGGTTTGGACGAAATGTTCGATGGCGGGAGACTTGGCGAGCTGATCGGGATAGAGTTTGATGTAAAGCTGATCGCTAGTCTCAGCACAAGGTCATCAGACAGCGCGACGCGGCGCACCTCTGTGATCTCAAAAATGACGGTCTTGAGACGTGCTGGAAGGGATGGCGTGGCGTCATCGGGCTGAAAAGCGCGTCAGATCACGTGTGGCAAAAAAAATGCGATACACACGTCTTTACGCAACTCGGATGGATCCCATGTCAAAAAGCGCTGGAACCAGCCCGTCGTTGGCGCGAAAAACTCGTCGTGTGCGTCTTCGATCGCAGGGGGCAAGTCGTGACACGTGAAATCGTAAAATATCTCTGCCAACAGGATCTGTACCTGTGTGACGACAACGATGTTAGGCGGTGGTGCTCCCAAGAGAAGTGTCGCGGTCTGACGGAGGAGGCCAAGAAAAGGGGTGACGAAGCGATCGAGGACAAGGTTGATCTCAGTGTAGAGTTCGTCGGATCGGACCTGCGAGCGCCAGTGTCGGAAGATGGAGTGCGCAGATTCGAGGACACCGAGGTTGATGTTGTATTCTGTAGGGGAGAGGGAGAGGACGAGTGACTGGGGATGGTGTCAGATGGATGCGATGTGTGTGGATTGGACGCACGTCGATGAGATCGGGCCACTTTGAGGGAAAGTCGAGCTCTGCGATGAGGGCAACACACTCTGCGATCTGTGCGCGGATGCCCTTGTCTGCAGGATGGGAGATGGCGATCATGGCGGGCACGAGCTGGGCACGGAGCGCGGCCTTGTCTTGCTCGGGTAGGGGCGCGACATCCTGCGCGGGTCAACGGCAAGTCTCTATCAAATTTGACAACTCACCTCCTCCCACCTGAGTTTTGCGACGTTTTTGAGGTAGATACCACCCGCGAGACGCACGGCGCGATCTGTTGCGCTGTCGAGGATGAGGGCGAGAAGATGTGGCAGGAATCCAGGTTGTGTAGTGAGCTGGTTGAGCCGTTGCTCTGCTTGCTTTCTCGATGCTGGCTGGAGCGAGGCACTCAGCAGCGACGCGACGTCAGACATGGTCAATCTCAAGGGCCGCCACCCCTTTGACGCGCTTTGTTTGTTTCTATTCACATCAACATTCGACGACCGTGCAGTAACGGATGTTCACAACTGCGACTGACTCGCAAACCTTTCCTCTCTCAAGAAACATCCATCATTGAGTTGCGCGAGAGCCACTACCCGTTCGCACAACCACGCCCGCACTTAATATTCCGGAGGGTCTTTCAAGGCCGTTCTACCCCTCGGTCATAGCCATGATACCGGGCGTCGGTAGTGCCATCAATGGCGCGACCGGTGGAGTTCTTTGTCCTCTTCAACTGGTAGACGTGATTGGTCTTTGTTTCAGAGTGCACCTGGCGCCGAAGAGATGTATCTAGACCGTAGAAGACTTGGAGAAGCTCACCCGCACCTACTTCGTTGCCTTATAGACAAACCAGCTATCGCTTGCATTCCCGTCGACAATGTGACTACTCGGGAATGGAAGATGGACCTTCACTGCGTATCCAGAACGAGCTAGCGGAAGACACCTCATTCGCAACTTTTCGTGAAGCAGGTGGTTGATCTCCGTATGCAGCCGTTCATGAACTCGACACTGACATTCACAGATATCTGACGTTGACCCACCGTTTTATCATCTCGACTTGGCCCCCTCTGTATACATGTAAGCCAACTGTCTACGTCGGCGACTACCAGCCAATCTCGCGCAGCACGCTCTCCGAATCTCGCAACTTGAATTCTTCCCTCGCTTCCCGCGTCCCCAAGGACCGCGACTGTTGATGAACAGAAGTCCCCGTTTCCACGCTCGTCGCCGTCTCCTCTGACGCCTGGGAGTCTGTGCTGAGCCGTTCCACGTGTTCCCTCTCTCTTTTCCGCTCGTGTTCGCGCTCCCTCTCGCGCAAACGGTAGTGTGCGTGCTCGCTCGCGTCTGACAGGCGCACTTTCAACCCCAACGACGTGCCCAGTCCCGCCGTATGTGTTGACTCGACCAGGCCCAAGCCGCACACGCTCGCCGTGGGGTGCTGCGTTCCGTCGCCCGCAGTGCCCGGATCCGCGAATGGAGAAATGGATGGCTGAACCTCGGACACGGCGTGATGCAAGTGCGGGACGGCGTAGACGGTGTCCGTGGTCGTTACAGTGGAGAACGTGTCTCTGACTCTCCTCCAGCCAGCACGCGCGTCGTCTGTCGGACTGGAGTAGAAGCTGATTCTGGAACGCGTACCGGAGAGACGGGCGGATGGGTTGGGTGGGGCGTAGAGAGACGTAGTGGTTGTGCTGGAAGGACGGTAAGCGTAGGCGTAGGAGCGTGCAGTCTGGATGAGGTGGGCGGTCGAGGGTCGTTTGTAGGATGTGACAACGCGGCTGTCTCGAAAGGTGGAGGAGAGCAGGCGAGAGAAACAGGCTGTGTTCGAAGAGGGAGAGCTGAGTGGATCCGTGGACGGGGTAGGAGAGAGGGAGGAGGAGGAAAGGGAAAGGGGAGGAGAGAATGGAGAGATGTACACAGGCGAGGGGACGCGCACGGGAGGGACGGGGATCGCTGAACCAGAATCGTCGTTGACGAGCTCGAAACCACGCCCAAACTTGATGTTGGTCGGGGTGGGTACTGGGCTGGTGACGGGGACGAGCTTGCGTTGGGTATAGGCATACCGACGCAGCTCGAGGTCGTGAGAAAGCGGTGATCCCGGGGACCCGAGTGAAGGGAGCGGGGGCGAGACCCAAGACTCATCGGAAAGACGCTTCTTGGAGGTGGTGGACCTGCGTAACCAGGGCGCGGCGAATCTGGGTTTGGGGGGATCCTTGAAGGGATCTGCTGCGATGTGACGACGGCGAGCGACGTAGCGTGCAGTGAAGGTGATCGCGACAAGGGCGATGACTCCGGCGACGACAGCGCCAAGAAGGGCTGGGGAGTGGGACTGACGGGACACAGGGAGAGTGGCGTGGGGGTGCTGGAGGGGAGATGGGTGTGGGGTAGGTGGGTGCTGGTATGGGGCCAGGATGCTCGCGGGGGGGGAATCTGAGACATGGACGGCGGACACGACGAGATGCTGCAGGGGTGTCTGTGTGACTGAGGCGCACGGATCGTCGTCGTCGTCGTCGGCCAGAGGCATCGCGAGCGCGTACACGAGGAGGCAAAGGAGCGTGAGGAAGGAGCGTAGTGGAGACATGGTCTTTCTTGCTGGCGGGTCTCCGTCCTTATGAACGACCTGGAGGCTGACGGGGAGCGCGTCATGACCACGTGAGTGATCACATGACGTTGTGGTTGAACGGGCGTGTCTGACTCGCTGCGACTCTGCGATGAACCTACCAAAGACGCCCTCCCGATTCCGCTCTCGCAGCGATGCTAAGACGCCACTCACACCGTCCATCGTATCCCAGTTCAACGCGGTCTCCCTCGGATCGCCCCAGAAACGCGTTCACCCCGCAGATGTATCCAACCCTTTCCTCGTCCGTTCCCGCCCTGCATCCCCCGTAAAACGCACTACATCCGCTGCCGCACCGCTCCCAGCATCATCCAACGCAGGCGTCATCAGAAAGGGGGGCGTAGAGTCTCGTCTCGACGTCGTCTCCCACGACTACCATCCACCCCGTCCAGAACTAAAACGCTCCCGCTCAACGCCATCCACTCGCGAACGCACACTCTCCCACTCCTCAGCTCACCCAGATCGCTTCATCACCGCACGCGAAGAGGCCGCCCTGCCCTCGTCCCTCTCCTCTAGCGCAACGGTTGCAGCCGCCAACGCCACCACCTCTTCTCCCGGTCATACAGCGCGTCTCGCCAATGCGGCCGGCGTACCTTTGAACAAACGCGTGCTCGCCTACCACGAACCACCACCCGCGTCCTCTTCCTCCAACTTCCTCTCTGCCCAGCGCAACCTTGCACGCCCACTCTACGCGCGCGACGCCCTTCCCTCCTCCAATGGCACCGCTTCCACCAAGTCCCGACGTGTCCCCACTACTCCAGAACGTGTCCTCGACGCGCCAGGCATGGTAGACGACTTTTATCTCAACCTTCTCTCCTGGAGCGCGCTCAATGTCGTCGGCGTCGCACTCGGCGAAAGCACTTACCTCTGGGCAGCTGACACAGGCGTCGTCTCCCATCTCGGTGATGCACCAGAAGATACTTACGTCGCCAGCGTTGACTTTAGCGGAGACGGTGCCTATATCGGGATCGGCCTCGGTACTGGCTCGATCGAGCTCTGGGACGTAGCAACGTCTCAAAAGCTGCGTAACATGGCACCCAACTCAGACGCGACTAGCGCTGGCCAGGTCGCCAGTCTCAGTTGGTTCAACCACATTTTAACATCGGGTCACTCCAATGGCTCGATCGTGCATCACGACGTCCGCGTACCCCGACATGTCATCATAACGCTCCAGGGACATGCAGGCGAGGTGTGTGGGCTGCGCTGGAGCCCTGGTGGTGAAGTCCTCGCAAGCGGTGGCAATGACAACGTCGTCAACCTCTGGGACGGCCGCGGTGGGGACGTGGGCTCTACCACGCGTGGCGCACCCAAGTGGACGAAACGCAATCACACAGCGGCAGTCAAAGCTCTCGCGTTCTCGCCGTGGTCGCCCCTTCTCGCGAGCGGGGGCGGCACGTCGGACACGTGTATTCACATCTGGAACATGAACACGGGCGCAAGGCTGCACACGTATCACACCGGGGCACAGGTGACAGGGATTCATTGGGGTGTCGATCGCAAAGAGTTGGTGAGCACACACGGGTTTCCGGGGAATGCGATCATCGGGTGGGGGTACCCCCCTCCCTCGTCCTCGTCCGGTTCCGGGTCAGGTTCTGGGGCAGGCACGGGCCCGGGTACAGCTGGATCGCGTGGGACGACACCTACGCCGACGCCAACGCCAAAGCTATTTGAGATTCGCGACGCCCACGACTCGCGCGTGCTGTTTTCAGCGCTTTCGCCCAATGGGGAGGTCCTCGTGACGGGTGCCGGGGATGAGAACCTCAAGTTTTGGCGGATTTGGGACTCCAGGGATACCAAGGGAAAGAAGAAGACAGTGAACAAGAAGGAGGAGGGGGGTGCCAGGGGGATTTTGGGGATTCGGTGAGGAGCCATGGTTTCTTCGGTGGTCGTCATTTTCTGTCATGTTCGCGCATGCATGTGTCTTTGTCTTCGCCTAGCTGGCTAGGAGATGGATGGCTATGCTGGTTATCACGTCGAATGTTGTCGCGATCGTGTCATGTTGTTCGACATCACTGTCGAATGGAAAGTTTTGCTCCCTGAAGATGGTCTGCAAAACGTTGCAACTTGTACCTTGACCTCGGAAAACACTCGGTCTGCTAGAGATCGGGCTGTTTGTATATTCATCGTGACCGTTTTGTTGGCTTTCAGCGTCATAGTCAGAGCGGCAATACCGTCATCAAACGGTTAAATCGTTGAATGATGCTATTTCACGCTGACATCCCACTGACAGACCGTCTCACGTCCCACGCAATTATCGATACTCAGTTTTGAGGTGTCTGAGCCTCTAAACTCGGAGGTGGCATTCCGAGCGGCTGCCGCCAACAGCCAGCATTGGTGCGCACTACCGAATAGCAGTGATACCGTATATCTGTGGAGTCTATCTTGCATCCCTCGTTCCGTTGCGTCATGACCACCACAAACAAGAAACCTCACGGATATCTGCCCGTGCCTACATTCCCTGAACCATCGAGGCGCTACCCTTCTCCTGGGCCGTCCGAAGGCTTTAAAAAAAGTAACCACCGGGTCAGGGCCATCAACGACATCATGTAGCAACATACCTGTAGTCGTCTCCATTCTGAGTGATATACCTCACCCAGGGCAACGCTTGGTACCCGCTTTTTTCTACAATCTTCAGGTACCGTACTTGTATGCCTGACACCGTGAAGTATGGGATCTCAAACTTGACCGTGAGCGGTGGACGTGTGGGTGGTTCGCTGTCTACCGAGAAGGAGAGTTTGTCGGCAGGGGGTCAGGACTGGAGTGAGTCTGAACGACGCACCACTCTTGACGCTCGGAAGACCAAAATGAGCCCTCATGAGGTACTCACGACCACCACCGAGTTGTTTGATCTTCCACACAAACGCAGACTTGTCTGGAGCATACTGCACACTCCCTGTGGATGCCTGGCAAGTGTCGCTTGAACAGCTCATGCTCCGGAATGAACACCATTCTTACCCTGAATTTGGGGGTATCCGCGTCATCGGGTACGGGCACCCAAATCTCCACGTTGTTTGCCGTACTCCGTCTTTTGAACTGCGCCTTACATTTGACGATATATTCTACTCTCGACCCCCTGTGGCTTTCCACAGCGGCTTCGACCCAAACGAGTGGCTTCACGGGTGTAGACAAACGGTACGACATCAGCTCGAACTCTCCGTCAGGCGGTATGAAGGATATTGTGCGGTCGTTCTCGAACCGGGAAAGACGGACACACTGGTGAAACTTGACATCTTCCATTTCAATGGATTTACCCCGAGATGCTGGAACCAAACAGGTGATGATGGGCACGACACAGAGGCAACGAAGAAGCAGACGGAAGACGTACTGCGGCCCGTGTTTTCAAACATGACCTTATCGTTGAGACCCAATCTCAGTTCTGGCATGCCGGATAGGTAGCATTTCATCTTTATTGCACCAAGAATTTCAGACCGCACGACGTTCCCGTTGGAGTTGACCTGCGTTCAAAAGGATCAACGCGGTGCGGCGAGGTGTTGAGGTTGGTACAGTGGGGCAAGAGCAACGACATCAGGAGACATGTCATGGCTAAGGAATAAACCAAACACACGAGGAGGTTGACGCTCTCGATGACATCGAGGAATACCTCATTCTTGCGGTATCGGATGCCCTCAGTTCGCCACGAGACGGCATTCGTCACTGCCATCGGTGGTCGAACCTGAATCTCGAGCTTGTGCGATTCTTGCGTGATATATCTGCCATTGGCGGATGCAGAGATAGTGAGACGCCAAATCCGAAACGAGACGTGGCGCACACATACTCTTGCAAGATTTTGCTCTCCGTCGTCTGCGGGAACCCAAAGTCCATCATCTCGTCCATGAGCTCGTAGATGATCACGAAGTTGTCCCGTATCGACTCTTCTTCGAGTTCCTTGAAGTATTCCACGAGGACCTGTGTCAGCCTATGCAAGAACATGATGATCTCGGCCGCGTTGGAGTTTCGTTTCGACAGCGCGAGGACTCATGAATACACATAAGCGAAGCACGCTCCAAGGAGATGAATATATTGCTCACGATACACGTTCGAATGTCGTATATGCATGTAGTTGATGCCTTGACTCGAGAAGCAAGGCGTCACTTGCTGGCCCTCTTCTTCGATTTCGAGTACGAGCGGGAGGAAACGTTCGATGTACGACGGTGGTACATCGTCTCTGTAGGAGCGTTGTATGAGTGGCTTTCCTTTGAGATCGAGGATGGCGACGAGGGAGGCCATGGCCAAGATCTGGTTGGTGCGGCAGACGCTCGTTCCCTTTCATGGATATGTGCCAATCAAACTCAAAGGGATCCATGAATAACAAAGTATTCCTACAAGTCCTCTTTCTTTTGTTACCTCGATGATCTGTCGGAAATTATCGCCATCGGGTGTGGTGGCAGTTGCCCTCGTGGATCAAGAGAGCTATTCCTTCGGCCACGAACCAGAGCACCTTCGTCAATATTTGCATCGAGGTTTCTCTTCCCGGTGATTTATAGCCTGCAACACCGACGAGGATGTTTCAGATGATCCTCGTCGCTGTCAAGGATATCGGGGGCAAGGTGCAAGCGTCGTATATCGCCACTGGTTGCAGTACCCCGGACGTCAGCGCCGTCGTCAGGAAAGAAATGAGTAGTGTGTTTAGTCAAGCAGAGCGGTATATTGTGGGGGTTATAACCAATCTCTGAGCTTGTCGGGTCACTCAGAAGCAGCCCCTCAGTGGGTGCGTCCAGGACGACGCCGAAACCGACGGTGTTCTGGCTCAAAGCTGGTGGATCTGACAAGGGTATTGGCGATTTCATACCACTCTGGCAACCTCAACTAACAAGCAGCGGTTGCAGCGGTTTGCGGAACGTTATAGTACCTCCCAAGTTCTGTGACGACCGGGGGTCGAGGCGCCAAGAGCAAGTGCGAACATGTGGTAAGGCCATATAGCTCGGATATCCTCTCCCATGCTGCCCATCCAACAGATTGTAAGCGTAGATCGCACATACCAAGTCGAACCATCGACTCAACCCTGTTTATCTACCCCTCCGTCCATGATCGGGGAAAGGCAGCTTAGAGTGGCAACCAGACACCCGATGTATTCCTGCAATCGGGAAAATCGTACTCTTGGTATACGTGGACAAGATATAGCACACACCTCTGAACCCAATCAGCCACGAGTCGCCTCTCCTCCGTACACAGCGGTCGACCGTCTTCGCAAGTTCTCCTCCCTGACCTCCTCCTCCAACTTCTCAAGCCTTTCCCACTCCTCCTCTCTCCCATCCTCCAATTTCCACGTCCCATCATCCTTTAATTTCCTTCCCATCATCATCTTCACCGTGGCGGTGTACCCTACCTCACTGGGACCTCTCACGATCTTGTCCACCCTCCGCTCTTCAGGCGTCATCCTGGCGAGTATATGCGCGGGTGGACCCTGGCGCATGCGCGCGAGGGTAGACGGGAACACCTCACCAGCCCTCTCGCGCTCATGCTGACGCGTCTTGTATTGTATTTTCTGCCGGCGTGCGCGCACGCCCCGCAGGAGAAGCGACGACGGATAGTCCGAAAACAACCGGTCGTACTCTCTCTCGTTCGCCCTTTGTGTAATCCGTAACTTGTCCCGCAAGGGTTGCACTATGCAGCAGTTTAACGTCAGCCGTGCGCCGCACGCTCGACCAGGGCTCGTGTTTTAAGACACGTACGCCATGCATCGAGATCATCGCTGAACACGGGCTTGATATGCACTCCCGAACAACGACGGAGCTGCTTCTCAAACGCGCATTCCATCCGGAGATCCTTGATCCATTCCATCAATTCTACGGATCGCTCGTAGCGTCGCTCTCTGCCAAGACGCCGTTTGTTGATCATACACGAGATGTTGACAGGCTGTGGGACCAGTCGCGGGAGGAGCTTGTTGTACAGCGTTGGTCGGATGAAGGACCCTTTGAAGATGATGCGAGTGCGGAGGCGGGCCTGTTCTTCCTGTTGGTAGCATAGTGTCAGTCATCGGTGGTTGGGACGACGAACGAGGACATGTGATGCGAAAACACACCAACGCTTCTCTGACGAGCCGACCAAACTCTCTCCTCTCGCGTTTACCGGCGATCATGCGGTCGTACCTGTCGAGGACCGCACGGAGATGTGCATCGCCCTGTTTTGCGCGCACAAACACGTCGAGCCACTGTTAAGGGGGGCAGAGGGTGTGGCAGTCATGCCACGGCGAAGACGACTGCGAGTCCCACCTGGTACGCTCGCTCGAGCTGTGCTCTCGCGACGTGGGCTTGAATCGTATGCCTTTTTGCTTCAAAGAGTGTGCGTATTCGCCATTTTACCTGGGACGCCGTATTAGTCTACACGGAAAACAAGCGGTGCGTCCGTCCTACGTTCTCCCGTTCGGCATGCCTCTGGAGACCGCGGTAAAGCGTCCATAGCGTTGGTGTGCGGTGCGCAGCGAGCCTGTAGTATGCAATAGTAGGACGAATGCAGCGTAAAGGTGTGAGCTGACGGGCAATGGACTCGCGGTGGGCAAGCGATTGCAGCGATGGTGGGGGCACCGACATGAATCAGACAGAGTTCAAACGTGTTCACATCTAGATAATAACAGCCCGTTCCACCAACAACTCCAGGCGATAAATTACATTGTTCTAGATGCGATAATACGACAATGAGCGGAGCAGTGTACAACCAACGTACATAGGTAGCCCAAGAATTGAAGATGGGGGTATCAATCGTGGGGGTACTTCTTCGTGAAATCATAGTGGAACTTGACCAGCTTGGCGACATATTCTTCCACACCAGGACACAAGCATGTCAGTCGGTAGTGGTATTCTCCCTCTTTCTGTCCAAACCCGGATCCAGGGACGACGCAGATGCCAGTTGCGTCCAGCAGCGCAAGGGCATAAAAAGCGTCTGGTGCCTTACCCGCTGCATTCGCAGCCTCGATCGCCTTGTTTGAAAGCTGAATTTGAGGGAATAGGTACAAGGCACCGGGTGAGTCGACGCAGCTTATCCCCTCTATAGCATTGAGAGCCGCGACCATGTGGCGCATGCGTTCAGCAAGAGCCTTATGGATCGTATTAGTCTCTTTCAACCAGAGCCCATAACTTTCCTCCCCTTCCTTTGGTGGGCGAACCATGCAGTCCACACCAATCTGTCCTTGAAGCGGAGGACACAGGCCAACGCTGACCATCTTATAAATCGTAGCGATGACATCGTCGCTTATATTGGTGCATTCAAAGTAACCACCGCGCCTACCGCATTCACCGAAGACACCCTTGGAGATGGAGTGGAAGGACACGAGGGCGACGTCTTTGCCAGACTCGACAACGACCTTTTTAAAGGATGTGAATGGATGCGTGTCTCGACGGTGGAGGTTGGTTTGGTATACTTCGTCGGCGAGAAGGACAAGATTATACTGCTCGCAAAGATGTACGATCTCTTCTTGGGTCCTCCTGTCAAGGAGAGCACCGGTTGGATTACCAGGATTGATAATCACAAGAGCTTTAGGTTGGATCTTGCCCTCTTGGCGTGTCTTCTCGAGAAGGGACTTGATCTCGTGGACCGAAGTGCTCCATCCGTTGGCCTCGTCGAGGTAGTAAGGAATTGGCACTCCAGAGAATTGGGCGAGGGTCGCGGTGTACAATGGGTATTGTGGGATGGGGATAAGAATTCCTGACTTGCCGAGTTCGGATATGAGCATCGATATGAGGAGCGATACACCTGCGGAGGCACCACCGGTGAGGAAGATGTGCTCAGGGTTTGCTGGATGTCCGTCCCGGGCTTCACGCGACAAGAGACGTTCATGAAGTACGGCATCAATACAATGCGGTGGAGGTGTGTGAAGAAGGAGCAGACCTTGTATGAATTCTGCGACGTGCTTGCGGATAAGTGGGACACCCTGAGAGTGGGAATAGGCACCAATGGAGCCAATCTCATCCGATAATTCGTCAGCACGTGCAATGACATCCCTTGGGAAAACATTCGGAGCGAGGGTCTTGAGATCCCTGTATTCCATCAATGCGGCAACCTGTGAAGGGCGTCAGCAGAGATGCAAATAGGCGCTGCGGCAGTCGAGAGGTAAGAATGGACACACCTGCCTGACAAAGGTGAGCGGTGGTTGATCGAGGCCTTTTTGTTGAGGGTTTCCAATGTTCGATGAGATAACCTGGTTGAAAGGGAGTCCATGAAAGGTCGGGTTCTGTTGAAGCTTGACGCGGTGCTGTTCTGCTTTGATGGCGAGCTCGCCGCGAACAGCATACTGAACGTTGCGGATGGCAGGGTTGAGGTCGTCGATGGACAGCTTGCTCATTGTAGACAACGATGCCGAAGATCTTTTGTAGGCGGCAGTAAGCAGACGGGAAAAAAGTGGAGGCGTGAGTCCAGTAGACATCGAATTCGGAGTTGCCTAAGCCTCTGAGCAAAGAAACACAAGAGAAGTAAATTCCGAATAAGGGTCAATAATCACGTGATATTCGAAAACTCACGTGATATCGGCAAGTGCCGTGGTTACACCCTTCGGTTTTTTCGATGGGTTTGATGTGAAGGGGGTAATATGCCAGACGCGTTCTTTGCGTCCAAGAAGCGAAAGCGTTCTGCTGGCAGAAAGAACAAACCTACACGAGCATCCAAGTCCAATGGTGCGCAAGCCAAATCCAAGCCAAAGAGGCAGCGGGGGGACGAAGAACTAGCATCAGATGGGACGGACCAGGATGACATTGACGATCTCGATCTCCGTGCGGACGACGAACCCGAGTCCAGTGGGGACGAAGACATTGACGAGACGCCCGCCGAGAAGCGTCTTCGGCTAGCGAAACTCTACTTGCAGAGCGTGACAGATGGTCTCGGTGAGTCCGCGCGTGCCCTTATGATACCACTCATTCATGTTATTCGTACAGCCGAGGGGGAATTCGATGCTGCCGAGGTTGACAAAGAACTCATATCAGCACGCCTCCGCCATGACATACTCGAGCAGTCCGGAAAACTCCATCTATTCGTTGCGGATACTGTAAGTCACATGCGTTTTATCGCTCCTCTTTGGCACTTACACATGTCCAGTACGACTTTACTCCCACCTTTCGGCTTCGTTGTCGCGGCCACAGACTCTCCGTGACGTCAGCTGTAGCTACTGAAGATGCTAAATATCTCTTTTCAGCCTCGAAAGATGGTACCATAAACAAATGGGACCTTCGGACTGGCCAAAAAATAACAACGTTTTACAAGAAACGTTTTGATTCTAAAGGTAAAGGTAAAGAGAGAGCGAATCCGTTCGACATCGAGGGTCATACGGACGAGGTTTTGGCGTTGGCCGTCAGCGGCAATGGACAATACCTTGCGAGTGCCGGGAAAGACAAAAAAATTGGCGTTTGGGACGTCGAGAAAAATCAGTGGGTAAAAGGCCTTAGGGGGCACAAAGACCTGATATCTGTGTGTGGACCACTGGTTTTCTATTGGTGTCGTCATTAATGTCGAATACATCGTTCCTTGCTGCTAGAGCCTCGCCTTCCGTAAAGGCACTTTGCAACTATACACCGGCTCTTTTGATCGCACAGTCAAACTGTTTGATCTCTCCGTCCTGGGTTATGTTGAAACACTATTTGGTCACCAAGATACCATCGTCTCGGTAGACGCTCTCCGTGGAGAGACAGCAGTCACAGCGGGCGCTCGAGATCGGACTCTACGGTTTTGGAAAATTCCGGAGGAGAGTCAGCTCGTATTCCGTGGCGGCGGGAAGAGCGCGCTTCGTGAACTGTTAGAAGGTGGCGCATTCGAGGGACACGAAAGTGACGAAGACGGGGAAGGGAAGAAGGGAAAGGGTACGGAGAGGCAGAGAAAGTTCGTGGAGGGCAGCATCGAGTGTGTCGCTTTGATCGACGAGACGAATTTTGTCAGTGGGGGCGACACAGGGTATGTTTGTGTTCCCGTACGTATTGACGAGGCTCCGACAGCTGACACACCCAGGACAGTTCGATATGTCTGTGGAACGCTCAAAAAAAGAAACCAATATTTATACAGGCGCTGTGTCACGGTCTACATGAAGTTGAGTCGTCCACGGAAGGCGTCGTGAGGACACCACGATGGATAACGTCCGTTGCGTGTCTGCGATATTCGGACATTTTTGCATCTGGTACGCGACACTCCGCCTTTTGTGTTGTACAATCGTGTTTAACCATTCATTCTTCCAGGGTCATGGGATGGGGTCATACGAATATGGAAAGTCGACTCGAAGCTCAAGTCCTTTTCTCTAGCTGGAACAGTTCAAGCCCCAGGTGTCGCCAACTCTCTGCAACTCCTTCCTGCTCCCAAAGGTTTCCTAGACAGTGTCTCGTGGGATGGTGCATCCCATTCCAGTCCCACCGGTAAAACGAGTGACACTATGCCTGTTCCAAATGGAAAGTCGTCGACATACAAGATGACCGGCATTGAGGCGCTACTGTTGGTCGTTGGATTGGGTCAGGAGCATCGGTTAGGGAGGTGGTTGACTGTTAAGGGAGAAGGTGTGGCAAATTCGACGGTCGTGGTGGTGTTTCGACCGAGGGTAGGACATAATTCATGACCGCGATATGTCGTGGCTCCTCAGTGTAGCCAGAATGGTCTCAGTTCTTGGTTGCCAAATCGAGCGGCTTTGTAAACAAGCACGGTGGGCCTTGGGATTTGCATAAGGTGGTCTAGCCGTGCACTTCCTTTACTTACTGCGACATGGAAACACAGGCAGGGCCTTCCACCACGCCGAAAAAGCACAAGTTCAAGAAACAGTCAACACCTCTTCGTGCGGCCCGGCTCAAGAGAGCCAATGAGCGCGAGCAGCTAGAAGCATTAGAGAGACTCGCTATGGGATTCGTGAGTTGGACTGGATTCGTGAACCTGAATGGAACTAAATTCGTTAGGAGCCTCCAGAGGACCTGAAATTATTTGCAGATCTCCCAATATCTCATCTCACCAAGCGTGGTATGTCATACTTATTGCCTAAGCCGACCCTCCGCCCAACACTAGCCTAGGTCTCAAAAAATGCTTCTTTGTCGACATGACCGATATACAGGCATCCAGTATACCATCATCGTTAAAGGGAAAAGATGTACTGGGTGCCGCGCAGACAGGAAGTGGCAAGACACTCGCATTCCTCATCCCTACGCTCGAGATTCTCTATCGTCGAAAATGGGGACCACAAGATGGACTCGGGGTTCTGATCATCTCACCAACACGAGAATTAGTGCGTATCTGAAACCAAAGCTGACTGGAGGCTTTTTGACCGAAGTTGGGGGGTAAGGCTGTCCAAATATTCGACGTTCTGCGCTCCATAGGCCGTTATCACGGCCTTTCTGCCGGACTCGTGATCGGTGGGAAAAACTTCAAAGACGAACGCGAGCGCCTGTCTCGCATGAATATTCTCGTTGCGACACCTGGCCGGCTGTTGCAGCACATGGACCAGACGTTCGGCTTCGAGTCCGATAACTTGCAGATCCTTGGTAAGTGGATATATGTTCGTTTGTCGATGGCGAGGACACGCTTTGCATAGTTCTCGATGAGGCGGACCGCATCCTCGATATGGGCTTCGCCAAAACGTTATCTGCACTTCTCGCGCACCTCCCGAAGTCCCGTCAAACGCTACTCTTCTCGGCCACCCAAACACAGTCTGTGGCGCAGCTGGCCCGTCTCAGTCTGAAGGACCCGGTCCATATTGGTGTACAAGAGGCTGGAAGCTCTACGATGACGCCTGCGAGCCTCTCACAACACTACACCGTATGTACGCTTGACCGAAAGCTCGACATTCTCTGGTCGTTCATCAAGACACATCTTCACTCCAAAATTCTTATTTTCCTTTCGAGCGGGAAGCAGGTTCGTTTCGTGTTCGAGGCATTCTGCAGGATGCAACCCGGGATACCGCTGCTCCATCTGCACGGGAAACAGAAACAAGCAGCGAGGCTAACGATGTACAGCCGGTTCACATCTTCGCAGCATGCGGTACTGTTTGCGACCGATATCGCGGCACGTGGACTGGACTTTCCGTCGGTGGACTGGGTCGTTCAGGTAGATGCGCCGGAGGATGCTGAGACGTATATCCACCGTGTGGGTCGGACGGCGCGATATGATAGTTCCGGAAAGGGACTCTTATTGCTGCTTCCTGGCGAAGAAGACGGGATGCTCACCGCCCTCGAGAAGAAAGGGGTCAAAATTGAAAACATCAAAATCCGTCCGAGCAAGACTCAGAGCATCCAAAACCAGCTTCAAAACCTCGCGTTCCGGGACCCCGAGATTAAGTACCTGGGACAACGGGTGAGTCGGATGCCTCTGCGTCCATGTGGTCCTGTTCTTGGGAATGATGAGTCTTCTCCATTCATCCCCGTCGACTAGGCTTTCGTGTCCTACGTTCGTTCTGTGTACCTTCACAAGGACAAGTCAATATTCAAACTTGACGAGCTTCCTGTGGACAAGTTTGCGGAATCTCTTGGATTGCCTGGTATGCCCAAGATCAAGCTTTTGAGTAAGGAGCAGGCGAAAAAGCAAAAGAATGCATCTTGGACGGTGGCTGCACTTCAAGCCCAGATCGAATCCGAAAAGGCCGGCATGTCATCATCTGAGGACGAAAGTGTGGATGGTTCAGCGTGTCCAAAAAAGGCTGGGGAATCGGAGGACGGCACCCGCAAGTCATCTAGACCAACGCGTACAACCACACCAGAGGGTCCTCAACTTGCCAAAGTTGGTCCCAATTTTTTCATCTCACTTCCATTTGCTCAGCTGGAAGTTTATTACAGAACTCGGTGCGAACAAAGTACGACCGAATGTTTGCGCGCCAAAACCAAAACATCTTGTCTGAACGTTACTCCAAACTTATCGACCAGGGGGATGCCGGGGCCGATGAAGAAGACTTTATTACCCTCAAGCGTGCGAATCACGATCTTGACCTCTCTGGATCCATCGATTCTGATCTCGATCTTGCAAACCTATCGAAACGAAAGCTCAAACTGTCGCACACGAAACGGATGATGGCCAAATACGGCCAGTTGGGTCATAAGCTCGTTTTTGACAACGAAGGAAACCCGCATGAGGTGTATGAGATGGTTCACCCAAAAGAGTTTTACAAACACGGAACGGAAGCCGTTAAGGAAGCTGGCCGAGCATTCGCCAAGGGAGAGCAAGGAAAGTTGAAGAGCGCAGACGTCATCGACAAGCAAGAGGCGAAAGAAAGGAAGAAGGAGAAGAAGCGGAAGCGTAAAGAACGTGAACGTGGAGTGAGTGAATTGCACCCTTGTACGATGGCTCGCATACTCAAACCCCATCTTCACCTGGAGATGCACCGCGAGGGTGAGGAAGTGCGCGCCGCCGTTGTTTCACCAGGCGGTCGAGAGGATGGCTATGTTACCCCTGACTTTGATCTACCTTCGGGGGGTGAACATGAGGACGACGTTGTCTCGCCTCCGCCCAAGCGAACCAAGTCGTCTTTGGAGCATGCTGCGCGGGCATGCGGTATCGAAGACGAAGAGGAGTTGGCATTGCAGTTATTGCGCAAGAAATAAGCCTTCCTGTCAGACACCTGTGCCACTGGATGTATTTCGAGCGGTACGACGATGGGTGCATGCAGGTTCTTTGGCGACCTCGCGGTGAACCCGTGGATGATTGATCGAGTGCCGCCCTGAGCTGCTCCGAACGCGACCGGTCTATTTCCTACATTATACGAGTGAAGCGGAGTGTGAGCGAAATCTGCCTTGACGAACTTGCTGCTGTAAATTTGCTGTTGCTGGCTCGCGGTTGCAGCAGTCGGTTCCTGTACGTACTGTCGGCTGGCTCCACCTCGCTCCCTTAAAACCTCTCCACCCGTTCTCCTTCACAACCTCAGTCTCGTCGTTGACTGCAGTTATGAGCCTTTGTCGCTTTCAAGGTCATGTCGTAGCGACGAGTTCGAGGGTGTTGGCTAAGAGGGCGGTGGCACGAGCTCGATTTCTGTCGAGTGCTGCCACCTCCGAGGTACGAGCTTACGCAGTCCGTATTTTCTGACTCCCCGTTTACCTTTTCTTCAGCACCGTTCCTCCCCGAGCACGCAGTATCTCAAGGCCATTCATGATCTGTCCGCTGCACCGAAAGTTTCTGTGACCTCGAGCATGCTCGCGCTCGGGGAGCAATATCTCCTTGGCGTGTACGCGCGTCCGTCGTTTGTGCTCTCGCACGGTCGTGGGAGCTGTGTATGGGACACTGAGGGCCGCAAATTCCTCGACTTCAGCGCTGGGATCGCGGTGAACGCACTGGGTCACGCTGACCCTGGTGTAGCAGAGGTGCGCCTGCAATCCCAAACCTTAGTCTCCAGCGTTTTCCTGAGTCATCCTGGGCCACTCAGGTCCTGCAACGGCAAGCGTCGACGTTGCTTCACGCTTCCAACGTGTATCACAACCAATGGGCACCAAGACTCGCGGAGCTGATCGTGACCCTCACACAACAACACGGCGGCCTCGGCTTCGCGACAGGGTCGTCCCCCTCAACGGCAACGACGGGCGCCAAGGTCTTTTTTGCCAACTCGGGTACGGAAGCTAACGAGGGCGCGCTCAAGATCGCACGCAAGGTCGGCAAGGACCGCTGGGCTGCTGCCACAGGCGGTCGAGCGGACGATCCTGGGTGTACCAAGACGCGGATCGCGTGTTTCCACAACTCGTTCCACGGGCGCAGCATGGGTGCCCTGAGCGTCACATCTACGGAAAAGTACCAGGCGCCGTTTCGACCATTGATACCGGGCGTCGACATCGGGACGTACAACGACCATGCGTGCCTCTCTGAGCTGGTCGGTGACGACACCTGTATGGTCATCGTGGAGCCTGTACAGGGCGAGGGAGGCGTGACGGCTGCAGACGAGGCGTGGTTGAGGGCGTTGCGGAAACGATGCGATGAAACAGGTGCTGTGTTGATCTATGACGAGATACAGGTAGGCTGCTGAGTTGGCTGGCGCTGCGAGCGTCTGTTTAAAGCCTTCTTCATCTAGTGTGGCTTGTTTAGGACCGGAACACTGTGGACACACTCTACCCTACCGGTCGACTGCCACCCGGATGTGGTCACGATGGCAAAGCCGCTAGCTAACGGGTACCCTATCGGTGCTGTGCTGATGCGTGACTCGATTGCTCTCACGATGACCGCAGGTGAGGTACGGCGTGTTCAGTGTCTGTGTTGAATGCTGACTTTGACTAGGGACCCACGGCACAACATTTGGGGGGTCGCCATTGGCGTGTGCTGTCGGCCATCATGTTTTGAGCCGGCTGAGTTCACCGACGTCGACAAGTCATGTCATGGATATAAGCGCCTATCTAGATGGCCGGTTAGAACTTTTGGCTCGGTGGTTCCCGGACCTTATCCAGCACAAGATCCGGGGTCGTGGCCTCCTCCGTGGCCTTGGATTCAAAAACGAGGCGCACCCCGCCCAGGTCGTGCAGCTGGCTCGGGAGCGTGGTGTCCTCGTGCTGACGGCCGGCAAGGACGCGGTTAGGGTGGTGCCCTCCCTGAACGTTGGCAAGGAGGAGGTAGAGCTGGCGGTGGACGTGCTCGAGGGGTGTCTGACTGTTTTGCGAGGATAGACAAACATAGACGTGTAACCCCTCAAAAGGGGGTGTTGTAAATAGGAGCGTGTTCTCATGGCACGTTGCTGTTGGGGGAGGCTTTAAATGAGTCGCTGTGCTGTCTTGCCTGACTCCATCGAACTGCAGGACTTGGCTGCCGACCACGACGACCAAGACATGTCTCGCACTCACAGCCAGGACGTCCTAGATATCTCGTTCGATAAGCCACTAGGTGAGGCTCCTCTTGCCCCGAGCCGTGGGGTGTTGATCCCATCCAGGGCCATCCCGAGTCTCACCCCATCAACGCACTTGAGGACTCCATCTGTTGCATTTCCTTTTCCTCATCCTAGACGTTGTGCTCATTCACCACCCTACAGGCTGGAGGAAGAAACTCCTCAAACTCGGCGTCTCCTTTTTCCTCTTTGGGCTTATCAACAACGGTGAGCATCTGCGGTACCGTCTTGCCTAGGAGCGAACTCAACAATCATTGGTCCCCTAGTTTTATATGTGATCATTCTATCCGCTGCACTCGACCTGGTACCTCCATCCACTCCAAAGGGAATCATTGCTTTCTGCAATATATTCCCTGCACTGATTGCGAAGCTGGGATGGCCGTATTTCCTTAAAGGCAAAATACGCTATACCCGGCGCATCGTCGGGTGCGCATTGCTGAGCTTCGTTGGCATGCTGGTGGGTTTCCCCTTTCGAAAACACGACCGCGCCATGCACCCACCTTGACTGTCCACAGGTCGTCGCCCTCTATGAAAGTCTATCTGCGAGGTTGCTGGGCATCTCTCTAGCCTCGTTCTCTTCTGGTAATGTCGACACGCTCGCTCATCGTCGGGACGTGGCCTCACCTTTGGTAGGTTTGGGCGAATTGACGTTCCTGCAGTTGTCGACCGCATACAGTCTTGCCGTTGGGGGACAAAGCGTTGGGTGAGTAAATGTGCTCAGCTCCATGCGTTTTTCGATTCGATTGGAACTCCAGTTACTTTGCCTCCGGGACTGGCGCCGCTGGGCTAGTCGGTGCCTTCATGTGGTGGGAAGTAAGAGGATTAGGCGTTCGTTTGGGAGTAGGCGTTTCCGCGGTGGGCAGACTGTCCTTGTACCTCCTAGCCATCACAGCCTTACTCCGAATTCATCGCAGATACTGCCATTTGTGCTGCCCTTGGCGTACTTCTTCCTGTTGCCACGTCCGGCTGCGTTCATGGACTCGCCTTCCCCAAATTATACTCCTTTACCCGAAGAGGACCCGGAAATACGTGCGGTAGAGGTGGCGGAAGGGGATACCCTTCTCGGTCAGCCACCCAAAGTACCAGTATTTCTGACTGCGGGAGACAAGTGGCGCTTAGTTAAGCCAATGATACTCAAGTACATGCTTCCGCTTTGTGAGTACTCTTTCTGATGCACCGGAGACAAGGTCTAATATCGCTCGTGCAGTCTTGGTGTATACTGTAAGTCCATATCTGGATGTTATCGGTGTTCATGTCGTTGACTGTCACTTGCAGTTTGAGTATACGATCAATCAGGCAAGTCTCCCTGGATTCCCTCCATTACTTGCTGAACGCGTCCACCGCAGGGCGTAGCACCGACTTTGCTGTATCCAGTACCATCACCAGAACGCGATGGCCTCCTGAGCAAGATCATCCACTCCATTAGAGACTACTACCCCCTCTGGCAGGTATGGAAACACCCTTGTCGAGTTAGCATCTCACCCAAGATGTTATTCGAATATCCCCATTCGCAGCTCGTGTATCAATCTACAGTCTTTATTTCTCGTTCCTCGATCTCTCTTGGTATCCCACCCATTCCGGAAAAGCTCCTCTCTCTTCCGGCGATTGCCCAGTTCCTGATTCTCGTGACCCTGATGTACGAATCCGCCGTCGGTATCTTTTCCGAGGATCATGCCGCGACCAGCATCATCTTTGTCTTTCTCCTCATCAGTATCGAGGGTATATGCGGTGGACTCGCCTAGTAAGCCGTCGCGATATAAACGAGTCCACTCCTCCGGGAGCTGATGTCCCTGTGCGTATTTCCCAGCGTCAACGTGTTTTACCGGATCAACCAGGAACGGCCCGATCCGTCCACAGTGATTGACATGGAGCGATCGCGGCAGGAACGCGAGTTCAAGATTGGTTCGCTGGGCTTCTCGGATTCGTCGGGCATTTTGCTCGCGGCGTTGCTTGCGGTGCCGACCGAGGTAGAGCTCTGCAGGGCACAGGTGGCGCGGATGAAGATGCTTTGCAAGGGACTGTAGCACCGCGTCGTTTCGGTGCGTCCCTTTTTTCCTCCAAAGGGCAGAGTGACCAGCAGTAGCAAGAGGTTGGATGGTTTACCATAAATGTTATGAAACAATACGTCCACTACGACTAATTAATCTTCGAGTTTATGTATATACATGCGAGTTCTTGATTGACGAAAGTATGCACTACATGTAAAAATGCACGGATGGGCCGCGACAAGGCGACGACTCGATGGAAGTGAACGTGGACATGGACGAAAGTAAAGAGAATAATGATACATTACAGATGATGATCCAGGGATGCTCACGGAGACGCATCATGACGGGGGCCGTGGCGAGCCCAGGTATACTCCAAACGACCGCCACGTCTCCTGGAGGTGGTGGAGCTGCTGCTGCTGCTGTTGACGATGATGCGGCAGCGGTTCCTCGGCGATGACGCAAGCGCCTCCAACTCCAGGGTAGGCGTAGTTGTCATGCGATGCAGTATATATGTCCATCGGTTCCATCGGCTGGGGGCGGGCATGATGCACACCACCGTCATCGCCATCGTCGTGGTCCCAGTGGCTGTGCCGCCGCGCAGACGGAGTGGGGTAGTGTGACGCAGACACGTACTCCACCGCTGCCGACGGCGCGGCAGTGGAAACGTACCGAGACGACACATGGTGATAATCGTGGGAGGGTTGGTGTTGATGCTGGGGTTCGGGCGTGTAGCACTCCTCCCTACGGTCTTCCGGGGCCCGATGCTGTGGAAACGCAGGCCGACTGTACGGGTCATAGCGGGGATCAGTAGGGTGGTGTGGATATCCCCGCTGCGCGAAAGGGGATGCAGACCCCGGATAATGGTGACGGTATGGGTCCATTCGGTGGAGGTGCGACGGCGCCGGTCCATCGGATGCGCTGGGATACTCCCGCGCCGATGCATAGGTTGGCGCGGAAGCCAAGGAGGCGTCTGTGTACGATCGAAAGTCGGAGGTAGGACTGGGAAGCGGATGGAGCTGGCACTGTTTAGATTGCTGTTGCATGTGCTGCTCTTCCTGCTGGCTGGGCACGTCGGACGCTCGCAACGTTTCCGCAGCCGCCATGGGTGCATCTTCGTCGGCATAGTACTCATCTCGCTGGACATTCGTCAGCTGCGTATCGAGGTCGCCCTCAAAATTAGCCCAGTGATCACGAAGCGTCGGGTGCAAGGCCGTGAAGCTAGGCAGGGGAGGGTTATTTGGTCTAACAGGCACCGATGGTTGACTCGGAGCGCGCGTAGCGCCGGGCGGACGAAGCCCGCCAGAGCCTTCATTGGGAACCGAAGACATGACCGAAGAAGCTTTGGTAGCCACAGTGTTGATACGACCACTAAAAATAGACAACTCGTCTTTTGGTTTCGGCACCGTGGAAGGTAAGAAGATGTCCCTGTTCCGAACAACTGCAGGTTTCGCAGTATTATACGCTTGCTCGGCTTTTTGGAGAAGCCGTCGAAGAATGGGCTGGGCGCTAGTATTATCGACTGGCGGAGACGAGTATCTGTGATCGAACGTACCAAAAATTTTACCGCCCGACCACCATATGTCGATGCTTCTTTAAAAAGGTCGACTGCCTGGAAGCCGATGATTGGTCTCAAATACACTACAATGACTCCGAGCCTACCCTGCGCAATTCTGTCATTGCGGCACCGGTGGTCTTGGACCGGGTCCCAGCACCCGATGCGTGTGTCACAACGGAAGCCAGCATCACCTAACAGCGGGTGAGTCCACCAATACCTCTCAAACGAAAAATAATACCAACCGAGCTTGAAAAAGCATGCGTCCACAACACCCAAAAACGTGCTATCTGTGTCGGGAAAAGGTTGAACTGGACACGTAAGTTGTTGAGTATCTCGCAAGCACTGCGGTAGCCAGCCAAGAAAGACGGTGCATAGGGACTCTGCATCGGATCAGTGGGGTTGTTCGACACGGCCTCCGCGAAGAAACACCGATGAATGTAAACAAGAACTAAATCACTGTGTCAGTGAGAGCGCTGTAAGAGGACAACGTGACTCGCCAAAGTTGCGATAATTTAGCGGCATATAGTGTTTCATCGCTTCCGCGAGTTCAGCGTTCTTGACAGGAGCCCGCTGAGCGTACCTCGGCAACTCCATATCTCGCACCTTGCGATCTAGCTCGATGATCGCAGAGTATTTCGGCACTTTTGCGATTTGTGCATTTTGGATAACAGCAGAGACGCATTCGTACCCAAATCGTGCTTTCCATGCAGGGACTGTAGAACAACTGCTCGACGTAAATTTCAAACGTAAAAATGCAATCACTCACAGCTAGGCAAGACAGATCCGTCATCATCAATTCCGGAGTCCGGGTCACTGGGAAGTTCGCAGTCTACGAACGGTAAATAAAACGTGGCTAAACGACCAGTTGCAAGGCTCTGCAGGATGATTCGGTGAGGCGCGGTGGTAGAAAACACGAAATCAAAGATAACACACCTGCCACCCGTCCGTGATAAACAATTCCCAGAATAAGGCGCGGCGCTTCTGAACTTCTGAACTCGGTAACTGCCAGCGAGCACAATCGCGATCTAACTCTCTATGAGCGCAAATTACCACTCATGAACGGAGGAACCTACGGAGCCCAATCTACACATTTGTGGTCTAGCATGAGAAAGGGATTTGGCCAAGGCAGAGTAACTCACGCTCTGTGCTAGCTTTGTGGCGAGCCCGAAAATACCCCAAGTGTTTTCGATGCTGTTTTCGCCACTAACCATCCCTTGGTAGATCGCTAGCAATGCTAGAGTCTGAACGGTCGTTACCGACGGTGGCCGGTCCAGCACTGGTTCCAGGTTCAACGCCGCACGCGTTAAATAAAAGTACATATTAGCTTCCTCGTTATCGGGTGCATGGGGTAGCGAATTATCGGTGAGAGCGCCAAAGCAAAAGATAACAAAGAGTAATGCTAGCTCGTGGGAGGTCTTGCCTTGTGGTTGCGCCAGCTCGCCAGGAGAACTTGGATGTGCCGGGGGTGCGACGGAACCCGGGAGAAGGAGGTCAGAAGCCTCACTATACCAGAGGGGGAGGCATTCTTCCACAAGCTGCTTCTTGCTGACTGCACCGAAAAACCAGTGTGCTTGAGATAGGTAAAGCTCGCACAACTGACGTGCCCGCTGCCACGGAGGCAAATAATATTGGATGAGATAATCAAGATCAACGACGTCAGCGAAAACGGGAGCAAGAGGAAACGTCTTGGACAGATGCTTGATAGGGCCAGGTAAGTTGGTGAGAGTTGGATCCTTAGTCGAGGGTGAAGCTGGCAGACTTGCAGACTCCTTCGATTCTCCCTTACAAACAGAACAGTTGAGTGCAAGGGCGGCATCGACACCACGTCCACTCACAATCAAGAGGCTCTTGGAAACGACGATTCAACAATCAACGCAATAAGATGCGCGCAGACCACTCACTTCCGAACCAGCAGATCGACCATAAAAAGTCGCCGCACCATCGTCTCGCAGGGCTAGTGTGCCAAAGGCCTCTATGTATTCAGAGCCTTCGTTAGCAGGCTCCGCTGTCTTTCGAATCTCGTCGACAGCGACATGCAGGTCAATGATTGACTTGACCTCCAGAAGATCCCGATGCAACAAAGAATGGGGTTCGTTTGGTGCTATAGTTGACTGCAGGACAGCAAGTGCATCCTCGAGCTGTCGGATACGATCACTCATGAGCAATATCTTCTCGTGTAATCTCTCCGTATCGGCGAGCACGAAACTGGTAAAAAAAAACGATGTCTGAAGAGGCCACTAGTGTTATTGGGCACGAAACATACCGCGTGCCCTGACCCGTCGCCAATTTGCCTAAGTATCCACATTTGAGGAAGCTATTTGGGTGTACTCTGCGTAACGCATACCGTTGGGACAAATCGCTGAGCATCCACGACGTTTGCATGATGAACAGGGGACCGTCTTGTCGCACTTTAATTTTAATCTAAAGAATGTTGTCGGTATATGTCGAACAGAGGACGATAAACGGTGAACACAGACCGTCTGCATTCTGCGCAAGACATTACGCCCCGGCTCCTCTTCTGCTCCTTGTCCATCTCCTTCTGAGCCTCCTTGCTAAGCTCCTGGCGTGTACTTGTCTTGGGTGCTTGTGGCATTCCAGAGGGATGCACCGGAGGGCCGAAGGTCGGGGTCGCCGAGTAAGAGAGAAAGGGGAAAGCGTAAGAATGTTGGCACAGCGCCAGAAAACCTGAACGAGGATATGGTAATTCTGGGGTGGTAAACGCGTTAGGTAAATTCGTCGTAAAAAACGTTACGTTCTTGTGAACATGAAAGAGAGCTTATCGGCCCCTCACCGCGCCGCGGGTCCTTCCGAATGCGCTGGCAGGCCGGCAGAACTTGAACATTTCGCAGTCATCCGCCAACCTGAGTCGTTCGGAGCGAGTTCAGATCATGCCGGATCATTTTTTTGTTGGCAAGACAGGTTTGTACAGAGGCGCTGTGCAATTTCGTCCGGACCCCCACCATCACCTCTCAATCTGCGATCATATGTCCATAATTATCGGAACGATTGCAGCGCCTTTGGTATTGGAATCTGAAGGAAATGGACCGCACGTTCTCCGGATTCAGCGTGCGATTGGAGGAGGAACCGACAACGCTGGGTAACATGAGAACGGGATCAAGTTTCAAGCTTCAAGCTTCAGCGGATCATAAATAGAGTCGAGTAACACTGCATTTCCTAGCTTCCGACAACACGCGCAGTAAAAGTTCTCACTCGCACCTGCAACTCCCGGAAGTACTATGACCCCGTCGCATAAATACCCTCAGCGATGAATGCTAGATATGGAAGAAAAAGGGACCGTGCAGAGAAAAGCAGAGGGAAAGCAAGCTACTCGGACTTTTCTCTCGTACCTGGTGCGACCCAACCAAACCAGCTGGTCGGCTCCGCCACGCGTTCCGAACCCGACCCGACACCCCTCCCATCGACTTCGTATTCCTCCTCGTCATTCGGTTCATCACCTTCTTCTTCAAACCTGTCACGCGCAGTCCCCCGGGCATGCTGCACTGGCTCGGAATCAGAAGAGTGGCGCGAAGAAGGCGCTACGAAAGAACTAGAAGCAGCGGGCGTCGACTGTGATTGTGGTTCTGCTTTGGATCGACGTCTGCGGTCACCACGCGTAGGCTGGGAGGTATCCAGATGGATCTGCGAGCCGGCGGGCGTCCGCCAGGCCTTGTCCGTGGCAGTGCTCGAAACAGCAGCACCTTGCGATAAGAGCATCGCGCCCGATGCGAGGAGGGTGGGTCCGTAAGAGCGCCAGAGGCCTGCCACAAGTTGGGCGGGGCCAGACATGGGGTCCCCCAGGGATGGTGGGGCGCCGACTGCAATGCGGCCCGTACTAGGTTCGTACTGAGCTTGGTGCTGCTGTCCAAGCGCACTAACAAGTTGGTCCCGCAGCGCACGGAAGCGTTCTTGTATGAAGGCGTACAAACGTGCCTTGAGGGAGGCGAGAGCGGCATCAATCTGTGACTCATGCGAATGGAGGAAGGGCTGGAGGTGATTGATGTAGATATACGAGGATCCACGAGTTTGTGGAAGTACAAGGTAAAGAAGAAAGAGCGTTTTCATCAAATAGTACATCGGGATCCTATGACGTCGATCTGCGCTTCAGTGAATGCGAGGTCGCGCGACGGATTGACTGACCAGGATACGAGCCATTCGGCGACGTATTCGATCCCAACGATGCAACCAAGTACAGACCAGTACATCAGCCATCGTTCCAGGTCTTCCTCTGACGCGGGTCGTTGAGATAATGTTTTGTAGGATGCGTAACCGGGATAAAGAAAGGCGACCACCGGACTGGATGGACTCTCAACGACGTGAACCGCGGTACAGAGGATGAGAGACTACCTTATGATGCACGAAGTCAAGTAGAAGAGCATGGCGGTGGTGTCGAAACTCTCCAGGTGCGACTTGACCACGCCGTGCTTACGTGTTCGTAGAACCAAAATCGCGCAGTGTCCATTAGGAACGCGTCGCGCGACCACAAGCGCAGGAAAGGGTCACAGTGGAGAAGAAACCCGTGCAGGTATCAGGAACACGAAAGGTAAGCCTGGCCAGCAAATGCTCTACGTGAACAGCCAGTGAGGATCCTGAACATGGATGATTCAAGGACTCATGTCCAGGCCCTTCTAGTACGAGGACTCACTGTAACGCCCCTCGGACGTTACCAGAGCAGTAGGATGCCAGACGCACTCAGACGTCATCTGCCCGACAGGCAGTATATATACCAGACACCCGCCTGTATCTCACATTCTCTTCTTCTCTCTCTGAACGACGTACGTTTTGCACGTTCTGCTCCGAGTGTACCACTGCCGGTGGTTCCACTCACATACACAAGGACTAATGAAGAGACATTGTTGGCAACAGCACATTCATGGGATCGCAATTCCCCCACTCTTAATACCCATCAGTATTTTACGAGTACAGGGACTTTCGATTGCACGACCGTCATCGCAACCAACATACTAGTTTGGTTCAACGAAAATGGAGCACGAGACCGAATTAGAGCGAAAATCCAGTAAGAAAAAAAAGATACTAAGCACAAAGTAATAGTAATGTTTTGCACTGGGAAATGCACCTTGGTGCCAAGAAATGACGGGAACGCTAGCTGTACAATGAACCAATCCTAGAAGACGTGCGAACGAAATGTACCCAGTATGTGCATGTGGAGCCAAATATCGGACGGATGTGACCGAACCCCGTCTGAGGGAAGTAGGAGCGCGCGGGGCAGGAAGATCAGCTGTCATCGTTGTCGCTCGTCCTGCCTGCCCGCGCCATGCTCGGCCTCGCGATGGAGCTCGAAGCGTGGTCGTCGTCCTTGCGTTTACGTTTGCGCTCTGTTTCGCGCGTGTTGAGTCGTACGCCCCATCTCGCGAGTTGCTTTTTTAGTAAATAAAAAAAGATACCACACGTGAGTAAAGATGTTGAAACAAAGAACGAGAGACTGGGACGTTACCCTTGTCAGCTCTGTGGACGGTTGTAATCCGGGGAACTCTTTCGTTGAATAGATCCTAAACGGGCCACCAAAACACTCGGCCTGAACGGGGAGATCGCCGTGACCGGACGACATCCGCGAAAAGATGTCGAAACAGCGATATCGCAGGAAGAACCGGCCCTCTGTCTTGACCGCCAGATCCTGAATATATAGGGGGGGAGGAGAGACGATCGTCAGTGACGTGCGGGATATCAATTGCCCGGAAAGGAGTAGAACAGAAGACACGACTGACAGCAAAAGGAAAGACGAGCGCTTTTCGACCCTTGTGCTCGATCATCGCTGGCTGGATGAACGTTGCACCGGATAGCGCAGTCGTGCAGTTCATGTCTTCCGTGATGGGCTGGTCCCAGAAATACGTCAGTATGCGTTGGCTACTAGGAGGTTGCTGGTGTTGGTGCTGTGTCGTTATTTGCATTAGAGTGGGCCGCGTGGGTAGCGTCAGGGGAGGCAATTGTATGGACGCCAAATGGGCGTGCGGGTGGTAAAGGGGGTACGGCAGCGCAGCGCGCAGTGGTTCGACCGACAGTGGCGATGGCTTGTGATGCGAGGTGTATGCCTGGGTGTCCCGTCCCTGTGGTGTGGCCACACAGGATGGGTCTCGCGCGGCAGCGGGCACGGGGAACAGATCGACGTTGCAGAGGAGCCCGAGAGTGTTGACCTCGCTTACCCAAAGCGTGAGCGTTCTGTCTCTCTCTTTTTTGCGCGAGGGCAGGATGGGAGGGCCCAGGCGCGCGCGATGGCGCGACTACTTACGAGTAGTCCTCGATTTCTCTCTCGTACTGTGCTTCGGTGCCATGATTGAATACGTGGTACAACTTGAGCAACACGACGGGCGGAGGATCGAGTGGGCGCCGATCGACCCTTGCGTATCTAAGACACAAGAACAACGTCAGACGATTTGGTCATGACGAGCAGGCAGGGAAGGAGGACTACTTTCGACCCAAGTCGGCCTTTTGAATCTCGGTCAATTCTGCGCGGAGCGTCTGACCTGCGAACGAACCAGAAACGAAGTGGATGGGGAGGTTGATGCAGGCATTGCTCGTTCGGCGAGGAGGGTTGAATGTGGATGAGTGCATCAAAGCATCCATAAGCCAGGGCGAGTCAGAGAGACCGTGTGCAGATCTCGTCTCCCTTTCGGGTATAGCGTAGATCGAGTCGTGTTTTGCGCGAGCCGGACGGATATGAAGCTGAGCGCTGTCGTTCTCGAGAGTGAAGGAGCACGCTCAAGTTCGCTCGCTCCCAAATTGAGGTACATCCCGGCGCACTCGCGGGGTACCGAATCGGAGTCGCCAAGCCAGGTACGCAGGGTCCCAACGCTCTACGCAAGCGGGTTTGCGAGTGAGGACGAGGGAGTGATTGAGACTCGAAGACCCACGTCGATCCACGTACCAATCCTTGGCTACCCTCTGGCATATCCGCTTTTCCACCTTTGCGAAATCCCGTCCGTGTACCAGGAACACGGCGCAATGGCGGTGACAGTGTGGTCGGTTTACCCTCAACGCTCACGTTCCTGGTGCCAGCGGGCCACTCTACGCCCGCCAGTTCCGATGAGTCCTCCCCCAGTGCCCTCGCCCTGACAGATTGTGCCTCAAGGGATCACTGCATCAGTCACCCACGAGCCTCGTCATGTTCACGCTGGAGCGGCAGCCGCTCCGATATTCGCTTGCACACATAACCGGCGTGGATTAGTCGTTCGCACACCGCTTCATACAACACATGAAATCCCCTTCTCTAATGTTCGTACGCTATCTGTAGTACATTAAACCACCTGGATGTCCAATGTAGCAACACAATCAATGGTCAGATGATGATGCCAACGGTGGAGAGAATGTCCAGCAGGGGAAAAAGCGTCCACGTCTCAAATGGCAAGGTGAAAAGGGTCGTGGGTAAGAGGAGGAACCGCAACGAAAGTACAAGTATTCGTGGATAGCTTTATAGAGTGCAACTAATGTGAATGGGAGAGATGTCCAATTAAAGGTTTTGGCACAGCGTGCAGCCCACGGTGAGCTTGTCCCGGAATGCAACAGCTACAAGAACGAATAAATCAGATGAGAATCGGGAACCCGTGAGCGAGACTTACGGAGTACGATGAGAGCGGCGAATATGACTATAGAAGTCATGTAGACTATGCCATACTTGATAATCTATCAGTGTGTCAGAAGACACACATCTGAGCGACTATAATGTCACTCACAATCCGTCGGCGTTGCTTTCTTTGCTTCAGAGAGTACAACGGGGCACGAATCTGCTTCGATGGGCGAAGCCAGACTAACACACTGCGTCAGCAACAGTAACTCAAACCGTCGGTAGTCTTACACAACAACGTCGCGTGCAAACGGTCGACGTAGGGTATGAATATCGGTGGCGTCAACATGAAGAGCAGGAAGTGGCCGATCAAGAGATCCGAAGTCCAGAGAGTTAGCTCGATAATCTTCACCAAAAATTCACGCGCCGGTTGTGACATCACGTGGGCGCCGAGACCACGGCCGTACCACCGACCTGTCCACCATGCCCGGTTGGTTTCGTCATGTTTAAACTCGCGAGACAAGAACACGGCGATCAAGATCTTGTGGATGGCTCGCTGAATGGCAATAACCGCAATGATACCAAGAACAGTATGTGGCGCATTCCAGGCCTCCAGGAACCACTACAAAACAGTCAGTCGGGGGAATCCTGACATAATAGTCTGTCGCATACGAGGAACTCGAAAAACCCGAGTATTCCTACCACACCTAGAATGTGCGCAATGGAAGCCATGAGGGATCCAAACCGAGGGAAGGTAGGATCCATGATTGGCCCGAGGAACAGCGATATGAAGAACAGCACCATGAGCACTGCGGCATTCCAAACGATGGGTCCGAGGGAGAAGACGGCGATGCGAATCAATGGGCTCGGAGGCAACCTTCCCGTATCGTCCGGGAACGACTTCACGAACATGTACGCGATGATGAACAGCACGGCCATCACAACTGGGAAGATAACCTCGGAGAAGATCACATTCCGCCACTTGGCGCGAGGAACGTCTCCCGACAGTTTCTCAGACGGAAGGCCCAGTTTCTTCTTTTTGTACCCAGTAATCATCGTTCGCGACAGCCGGCAGTACCCGATCCAGGAGTTGATGTGGGACCGCGAGTTTCCACGAGACATCCACCGCAGGAATTCCCTAAAAAGAGAGAAGAATAAGGCCCAGGTTAATATATATGCCAACAACTCGTACCGATAATCGATGATGAAATCAGAAAATACAAATTGATGAGGATTGAACAAGAAAGGAGCAACACAGAGTGCAAGAATGGAGACCCAGAAGTAGAGGAGGTACGGTGTCCACCACGACATCGTGACATAGAGAAGCATAATCAGTGTCCTCATCCCGAGGTATATGCTTGGGCCAGCAAAGCGGGAAAAGAGTATGCTGAAGGACAAGCGCGTCGTGGCGAAACCACGTCCGGTAGCAATATACCTGGCACCACCGAATGTAAGGTTGCTGAGGATGGAGTGAGTGTAAATTTGGGTTGAAAAGACCTCAAACACCGGTGAGAGGGACATGAACTGCTTTCCGAGTCGAATAATTGCCCTTCCAGTACCACGTTCGACCAATTCTGATGCAGGTATGAGGTTCATTACCATTACATTGAGTCAAGTTAAGAATCACCTTGTACAAAGAGCGGCAAGAACGCGATCATGAATACCAAAAAGATACTGATGATGGTGCGCTGGATCCATTGGAAGACGGGAGTAAGATTGTAGCAACCTGGAAGTGCACCTCCGATCGCCGTGTACTGGCAAACCTGAACCGAGGAATTAAGAGTCCCCAAGAACACCACTGAGAACGTTTTAGCATGCATCAAAAAGGATTGGCCTGATGAGACGTACTGGTCACCACAAAGCATTGAACAGCCAGGATGACCAGCATGTTGTTGATGTGGAAACCGGGATGGCCATAGTAGAAAGTCAAGAACCGGTCGATTGGGAGTTGGGTGCCCAAGTAATAGTATTCCCGGCTGAGCATCTGCTCTCCCATTCCCGTCCCAATCTTCGTCTGGAAGTTCAAAATGGTACCGAACCCAAGATCACGGCCCTTCCCACACTGATAGTACTCAGTGTGTTTGATGCGACCACCGCGGGCGATGGCGTTCATTCCGGCAAAAATATCTTCGTTCAGGTGCAATCCCTTCTGCGCCTTGGAGACGCCACCACGAGTGTTCATGTAGATCCCATTCAGGAAATCGGGGTGGCCATAGTGAAGCTTTCCACCGATCCAGGCCCACGAACGAGCCGAGAGTGTTCCAAATGTCTGTTCCTTGCCCGCAGCGATATCTCCGAGAATACCGATGTTCTCCGAAAAAATGTACTCGCGAGCACCGATAATGGCGACCGGAGGCTTCTTGAACTCTTTGTGACCATACTGAGCATACGGACTCTGACTTGAGACAGAGTACTCTTCAAACTCGCCAAGGACGTTACGAATCTTGAGGCATTCTTCAAGGTAGTTGTCTTGATTGGCGTCAATAAGCTGGAGGTACTCGCCGCGGTAGAAGATAATCGCGTGGTTCTGGTTGTCCGATTTTCCGTCACCAAGAATGGGGTTACCAGGAAGTTCGATGCGGAACTTTGGTCGACGACGTCCAGTCTCGGGAATGAACTCCGAATGACCGTCAATGAGGGCTGAGAAGAGGCGGGGATCACCGCCCTCCTTGCGTGGCGGCTCTTCTTCAAGGTAAGCAATCTGAAGATCAGGGTACGCACGCAAAAGGAACTCGGCGTTCTCATGCTCCTCCTTGTTGAATTTGGAGTAGCGCTGCATCGATACAACGAACTTGAACTTGCGCCGAGCCATCTGTTCCAGCTCACGCTCCAGTTTGTCAGTGTTTCCGCCAAAGAGTTGAACGATCTCGGGATTCTCAACCCGATAGAGAAGTTTGATTGCCTTGGCATAGTTCATCATACCAGAAACTGTGCGGTAGAGTGTCTGCGCGCGTAGTGAAGCCCAGATCCGCGTGCGTAGCGTGAACTCTGGTGCAGCGCTCTTGAACCCAATGCAGTAGAAGGGAAGGTCGTCCGCCTTGGATTGGCCCTTCTCATCGGTACCAAACGGGGTCGTGTTGTTGTACATTGCTGACTCTTCCGCGAGAATCTTGGTGTCCTTGACGAAATTGTCCCATTCGACGGGATGAAGCTGTTTCAAATACTCGAGGAGAGTGACGCGCGCATGCTGATCCTCTTCCCTGATAATCTCCCTGAGAGATAGGAGAATCTATAGCGCAGATTAGTGCAAGTATGAAGTACCTTTCCGCAACACACCTTCTCGTTGTAGTGGGGCGTAAGAACCGTGAACGTGGGCATAGCATCCACCGGTAGAGGTTCAGGAAGATCGATAGTCAGGGACTGAGCAAAAAACGATATCCGACGCTCAGCCTCGCTACCGGAGGGAAAGAACTCGCCCTTGAACCCTTTATCGCTCTGAGAAATGAAGAAAGGCGGCGCCCGTAAACTGCGTTTTCCATCCTGACCCGTGTCGACTTGATGGTACAGCAACTTTTGCACATGTTCGATGGACAACAAATGCTCTCGGTACATGGATATGATAATGGCGTTCCATATTTGCGAGACGAGCACCTAACTCGGGATTAATACGATACAGGCCAAAGGTGCTGACGTTTCCTACCTTTGGTTTGTACTTTATCTCCATCTCCTGAGAGGCGAGCAACTTGGCATAGATCCGCTTGGGTAACCGCGTGAAGATGTCCTTCCATGGTGTCCAAATCGAAAGTCCAATCATGAACGACCGCGTGATACTGAACACAGTGTTCCAGATGATGTACCAGAGGAATGTATCCAAGAAGAAGAGTACTAGATCCATGACATACATGATCGTCAAAGTGAATGCCGCCTGGTTCGAGCATAAGGAAGAGCCAAAGATCCTGTCGCTGCAGCCCTGGATCTTCATGTTCACCATCACTGCGATGGGGTCACGGAAAGATAGAGTGAGGAAGAAGTACGATTCCGTAGCCTTGCAACCGAAAACGAGAACCCAAATTGCAATCGAGGCGAGCCTCGCCCGCGGAGGCAAGCTTGGGTATGATGCAGTAAAAGTTTGGCTTGCGAGGTATTTTCTGGATTTTCCGGCGACCCTGTCGCCAAACATGCGACCAGATGGCATAGTGGCAAACAAGAGCGTGACAACGACCGAGATGACGAACTGTACGATACCAAGGATGAGCGCAAGAGATCCGGAGTTACCACCTGAGCTGAACTCCGCGATGGCGACGTAGACTGTTGGTCCGGCGGTCAATGCCAGTGTGATCAGCAGGAACAACAATCGACGGGAGAGATGCGAGGCATTGTTCCAGGTAGCAGGGATATACGAGAATTCCGCAAGAGTGGCAGCGATCATGATGAGTGTAGCTACAGCGCCACCTAGGGCTGTGACGGACCAGGACAGGGCAGGAGAATTGACGACAGTATTGTCCGATCTCCTGATCTGATAGACCTTGGGAGAGTTGTATGCCGTGTAGAACCAGTATAAAGAGACATGAATGACCCAGATTCGGTTGAAGTTGACGAGTAGATGACCAAAAGAGCGTTTCTCATAATAGGTCTTGAAGAATGCTCTACTCCAGTCGATGCGATCAAACTTCATATACCGTTGAGACGGTGGCAAGTCGATCAGCCTCGTCTATCAGAGAAGTCCTCACATGAGTTATGAAACATGCATACGGAGGGAAGACGTGCCTTGTCTGCGAGCATGATCCGGGCGATGCCTTCCGGGTACCAGAACAGCTGATTGACGTCGTCGTAACCAATGATATCAGCGTGGTCCTTTTCCTTGCGCACGAACCTGCCATCGACGACCTCGTAGCCTTGGTCACGGATGAAACGATAAAGTGGTTTGACGACTGCACGGAGGTAGAGTCCCTCGGGGACTGGGTCGACGCGACTTTGACACTCGGGGGAGCGGTAGTAGTCGTCCGCGCACTTGAAGATGAAGCAGTGACACTCCGGGATGAAGCGAACCTGGGCAGCTTCACCCCACAGAAGAAGGTAAAGTGCGATTTGGCGCAAACGGTCGTATTGACTCATGTTGTTCATCGCCTGACGCCAGCGTTCCATGGCTGTCTGCAAGGATTTTTCGCTGGAGTTGCGGAGCGTGTTGCGCTTTGTTGATCTGAGTCGCTGCAGGCCCGGATTCTGCACGTGGCCAACGGCATCATCCAGGTCTAGCTGGGCGGCGAAGTACCATTTTCGGTAATTCGCGTGTTCGCCGCCGATGTAGTCGGAGTGGAGCGTCAACAGCGCCTGGTTCGGCGACATTCTCGACGCCCGGCTGTCCAATAGCTGCATCAGGAAATCAAACTATAAAGAAAATAAATTAATAAATTAAATAGAGTTAAATAAACGAAAACGACGGACCATGTTGCGCATCGAGTCCCGTTGAAAACCAAACTTTTGAGCGAGGTCTAGGAAAATGTCTTCAATTTCCTCCTTGGACAGTGGTATCTGCCGCTCCGTCGTCCAAGCAGCGTACTGCTCTTTCGTACCAGATATCGGAGCATACTCGACAAAGGCAGCGGCGCTCGAGTCTAACGGCCCCATCCGCGATTGGCCCAACGACTCAGCAGACGGTGCATATCCACGCCCATAGACGTCGACGTCTGAATCTGTGTCTTGTTGTGCTACAGCGCCCATGTGAACAATCGGTAGGGGGGGCATGCCAAACGTGCGTGCTCACCATAAGGGTCATATGTACCGTTGTGATCATAGTATCTCTCTGTGTCGTTCAAGCCGTTGTGGCTGCTGTCCGAGGCAAAAGTGTCTCTGCGCCCGTACGAGTCGACGTTGTCAGAGTCGTTGTCGCTGTATACGTATCTGCGGGGAAACACCGCCGAGGGATTGAAAGGATCTGCGTGCTCGACTGATGGCGTGGTGGAGTGAGGATACGACATTCTCGAAGGATGCCTCAGCGATGGGCCAGCGGTGGCGTTGTCGCTGCCGTCGAAAGTGCGGGATCGTCAACGAGGGTCGAGGTAGAGGCCAGGAGTAAACAGTGTGGTGTGAACGACTACTGTGCGAATTGACTGGGCGCAGTTCCCACCACGACCAATCGCACCGAACCAGTCCAACGTGTGGGCCAAATAAGAACTGGTGTGATCTCATCTAGCCACTGGGTAGACAACATAGTATCCATCGAACCAGCGCATTTCCTGCGAAGAATTATAAGAAGCTCATCTCCGTCCTCGTCCACATTGTTCCCAGCACAAATAGAAGCCCCCCAGGCCGCCTCGTTGTTCCACCAGTTCCGCAGCCGATTGTGACGAATTGTTCCAAAATTGGCCTGCTCTCCCTTTCAGCGGGCACAGGTCCTTCCGGTCCTCGTGGAGGTGAAACTTGGGGGAGCGATTTACGTATATCTTCTGCGTCATTGAGAAAACCGGCACTTCAACGCAGCGTACGTCGCAATCCCTATGACCAGGACGAAAATAACAACGGCTTTCGTCCCGAAAACACCAGTCTCGTGTTCAACCTATAACACTCCACGGAGATCACCTTCCCGCACGGAAAGAAGCAAAAGAAAATCACGCACAACGGATGTGAATGGGGAGAGAATCGGAATCGTAAAATGCGAGGGCTTGTTCGACCTGCCTCCGACATCCCACTTGGGCGTGATCTTCGTCACCGACCAGCCGGCGAACCCCAAAAGCACCATGAGACATATCACCTACCAGCGTAGTTAGCTGGCGGCGCCACCGCCCGAGTTCCGGGGCATGATACGAGAATGGGGATACTGCTAACCATCACTCGCTCCAACCTCTTCTGTCTCTGGTCGTTGGCATGTAGCATAGCCCCAATCTCTCGCTAGTAGTTTCGTCAACTGCATTTGCGCCATATGATTTTCAACAGAAACTCACCTCGCGTCTTCGTTCTTCTATCCGCCGTACTTCTGCCAGTTCAGCCTGGTGTCGATCACGCGCTGAAAGCAAAGTTTCTGCTACCAAAGCTCGTGCAGCCCAGTACCGCTCAACCTTTGTGTGAGGAGTCGCAGACAGCGGTGCAGGTGACCATGTGCCCCGGTCCACAGAAACGCTGCTCGAATCGTCACCAAGTGAGCTGGGTGTTTTCAACCCGCTCAGCGCCAATCGAATGGTACGCGACATAGCGGCAGTACCCGACGACACGTTTGAGGCCGTCGCTACCGTGTGAGGTTCGCTAGGTCGTGGTTTCCTGAGCCTGTTCATAACGGCGGTCGGCGGGCGATACGGAAGGAAGTATAACGACACACTGCATTGCCACCCTGTCTCCGCGCTCACTTCGTGCAGGAGCGAACTCGGGTCGTCCGTAGCATGACCATGGAATGAAAGACAAGGAGTATATACGTCTTGAAGAGCCCCTTGCTGTGAACCGGGCCCATTTGCAGTGACAACAATACCAGCCGTCTCGTTGAGGCAACCAAGCAGCATGAAAATATAAAACATAAAGGTAAGCAGGCTCCACAGCACAATTTCTTAGATATGAAGGTGCATGCACTCATTTTTCTTGCGGAGAGTTGGTAGGCGGAAGACATTATATCATGAGCATGGACGTGATTTCCTTTTTTTTAGGTCTTACAGACACATTGTACAACGGTAGTGTGTCACGTTCCCATCAGACGAACCAGTTTACATTTTGACAGCATGCACAGCTAACTTTTGCCGTAGCTTAACCTGGTGTCACGGGCGCATCAACACCAACAAGTTCCATAAGTAGTACGCCAGACTCACATTGACTGCATCCATGTACTTGTCTGTAACCACCCAGTGTTCCCTCTTCATGTCCTTGCCATGAATTGCGAGCGCAAGGTCCTTGGTCATGATGCCATCCACATCAATGACCTCAACACACGATGCCTCGAGAGCCACGCAAAAGTGCTTGAGTGACTCGTTGCCGTCCAACTTGGCGCGGTGTAGAAGACCACGTGTCCACGCAAATACCGAAGCAACAGGGTTCGTCGACGTCTCATTGCCCTTTTGGTACTCACGATAATGGCGCGTCACAGTACCATGTGCGGCCTCACTCTCGACGATCTGTCCGTCTGGCGTGATGAGCTCGCTGGTCATCATACCAAGCGATCCGAAGCCTTGAGCGAGGATGTCGGACTGAACATCTCCGTCGTAATTCTTGCACGCCCAAACAAATCCTCCAGAGGATTTTATGGCCTGAGCAACCATGTCGTCGATAAGACGGTGCTCATAGTAGATTCCGAGCTTGTCGAATTCGGCCTTGTATTGGGCATCGTAGATTTCCTGGAAAATGTCCTTGAAGCGACCATCGTATCGCTTCATGATCGTGTTCTTGGTGGACATGAACTATACAACACTTGGTATCGCAAAGTGCATGATGAAGACGAAAACAACATACTAGTGTCATCTTCTTGGATAATGCCATCTTGAACGAGGCGTGTGCGAAACCTGTGATAGACTACCAAGACAACCGAAATGAGCAGTTTCATTGTCGATCATTCGAACATGCATACCTCGTCGGTGTTGTACATGCTCATTGCCACACCCTTCCCCTTGAAGTCATAGACATCGAGTGTGGTTGGTGCGCCACCGTCGGCTGGACTGTATATAAGCTGCAGCTTCCCAGCTCCAGGAACAACGAAATCGGTCGACCGGTACTACCAAGGGTCAGTACAGGAGGTCACACACATCAGGAGCGGAACCGACTTGATCACCGAAAGCATGACGACCGATGACAATGGGATTTATCCAGCCTGGAACGGGCTTGGGGATGCGCTTAAGGATGATGGGCTCACGGAAGACAGTTCCACCGAGGATGTTACGGATCTATGAGACATTACTCAGCACCATTCAGCCCGCCATGGGTAGAGCGGGAACTGACGGTGCCATTTGGACTCTTCCACATCTCCTTGAGTTTGAACTCTTCGACTCGGGCCTCGTCGGGTGTAATCGTCGCACACTTGATACCGACCTTGTATTGTTGGATTGCCTCTGCAGCCTCGATTGTTACGGCATCGTTGGTCTACCTTTGGGTCAGACACTGTGCAGCAGGTCGAGGGGAATATGCCCGCCTACCTGGTCACGGTGCTCCAAACCAAGGTCAAAGTACTTGATATCCAGTTGAAGGTAAGGAAGGATGAGCTACATGAATAAAAAATGGATCAGGCTGCAGCAACGTGGGTAACACGAGTCACGAAGAGCGGACCTCTTCTCTGATCTTCTTCCATATGATTCTCGTCATTTCATCTCCATCAAGCTCCACCACCGGTTGCGAGACGACAATCTTTTGTGTGTTATCTGGTGCACGGACGTCAGTCTCTGTGCACTGCCTGACATACTGATCACAGGGCACTGAGAGCGCCCTAGCAAACAGGATACGGCCCGACTTGCGCCGAACAACCACGATTCTTCCCCAAGCAAGTGAAGTGGGTACTCACGCAATCTCAAAGACGTAGCAAAGCCTCGTGAGAGTGGTCTGGCTTGGGCCAGCAAAGAGCGTCTTGCTAAAAGGACTGTCCGAGTTGGCATCATCGTGGTGGTGCTCGCAGGCGGCGATGGGAAAGGGTATAACGACGGCTATACGTTTAGAACAAGTCGCGCCCGGCTTTTGTAGGGTCGCAGTCAGACACGCACTCCGGCCGTGAGTAGCCGGGAGCTAGGAAAACCGATGAGCGCGAGGGGACGGGCAAGGGAACAACACGGTACAAGCGTGAGACAAGGTGTCGGCCAGCACGTCACTTGAGTGCAGCTGGGTACTAACTTGTTACCGAATCAAGTCAACATGTATCGTACAAGCGTCGGATACCTCAGTTCTTTTGTGCGCCCTCGTTCACCTCTTGCTCCTGCACGAGCTCGACAATCTTGGCCACCAAACTGCCCATCAACTCCATTTTTTGTTTGCTGGTAGCGAGGACCTCCTCGTGAGAAGCAACTTGAACTGGAGGCAATACAAAGGGTTGGCCAGCGAGCTGCAACGAGCCATTCTCAGGAGAGGTAGGGATATCGAATAGGCTTCGCGCACCTCTGCCTCTACCTCGTCCCGAATACTCCGATACTTGTCCGGAATGACGACCATGTTCGTAACGAGGCTCAGCACCATGACTTCAAGTCCTTCCTCGCGTGCGGCAATGACCTCTGGAATGGTACTCATCCCAACGACGTGTGCCCCAGCGCTTCTCAAGAAGCGACCCTCAGCGGGAGTCTCGTACGCCGGTCCAGCAACCCATGCGTATGTACCTTCTGTTAGCGCATCACGGTGGAACTGAAGCTGGTGCGCAGCAAGGAACGCAAGTTTTCGCAGTCTCACCGAATACGCATCCCCAAGGGGGTAAAACCGAGGGTATTCTGGAGAAATAAGTGGTCCAAATGATGGGTTCATTCCAGTTAAACATGGCAACGCAAAATGATCCTGTATCACCACGACTGAGTTCAGGATCAGTAGAGGATCAACACCATGGCAGTCATACGCACTGGTTCCGGGGGGGATATGTGGGACAAGGGACCCCGCTGCGTTGGTGACTGAAGATGGGTGATAGTTGCAATACTGTTCTGCGACTAACCGTCGAATCAGCTCACCCATGACGTGTTTCACCCCCAACCGTTTCATGGTTCGAATCCCGTATGTCACCACTGCTGGTTTATACCCTTCATAGGGGTGAAACTTTCTGGTCCATGGTGATTGAGTGATGGGCAAGAAGCAATAAGCTAGGACGGACACGCACACGTCCGAGCATGGCGACGACAGGATACTTGCGTGGACCCATTAGGCCAAAGGCCAAAGCACTCTGTTGCCCGGCGACTTTGATGCACACGTCAGTCTCAGATCAAGGAGCAGGTGAGATTCTACACACCGGTACTCTGGCCGAAGCCGGGGAGCTGAGAATAGGGTATCTGCACTGTATCTGAAAGCTTGTGGACGAGTGTGCTGAGACCGGATCCACAGACGATCCCGAGAAGTGGACTGGGGAGTTGTTGGGCGTCAAGAACGCCGCGGATTGTCTTGATGGTCTCATCGAAGGGAAGTGGCTCTGTGGGATGCGTCATTGTCAGCTTGCTACCGTGGGCAGCACATCTAAGTAGTGACTCGGGTGGAGACGACATCGATAAGGCAGCGGCTTATGCAAGGCCCGTCCTCTGGTGTCGGGCTCCCGCTCTCATTGTTTTGACGGCCTGTGCTCTCTTACATTTACCATGCTGTTCAGCATCGCACTTTTCAGTAGATTATCACTCCTTTGGCTTTGGCCGTCCCCCTCACGTTAGGCACTCGCGCTGCCCGCCACGGCCAACGATCCCAGATCAACGACCGTCTGAAGCACAGTGCTGGTGCTGTTTCTGCTCCCCAGTACAGCGGAAATTAGGTCGGTGCCGTGTGGGATGAGGTCACTGCATGATGCCTTTCTCCGAGCATTCCGCGATCTCATCTTGCCTTGTTTACACAGGGAACCTTAACTTCGGTCACTGGGACATTTGTAGTCCCTACCCCTTCAGGTTCGGACGGGGCTTCTGCTGCCGCCTGGGTTGGCATCGACGATGACACTTGTCAAGGCGCCATTCTACAGACCGGTATCGACTTCACCATTTCTTCCAACGGTCCTGCATATAATGGTGAGGAGATGCTTGGCTCCGCATTCGCCGCTTGCCTCACTGTACCTTGCATAAACAGCCTGGTATGAATGGTACCCTGTTCCTTCCCACGATTTCTCAAATATCACTGTTTCTGCTGGAGATGTCATCAAACTCACTGTCACCGCGTCCTCGGCGACTTCTGGCATTGCTATCATCGAAAACTTGACCACAGGCCGGAACATGTCAGAGAACCTGACTTCCTCATCTCCTGGATCGTCGAAGACTACGCGTTGGACAACAGTCTCGTTCCCTTTGCCAACTTTGGCACGGTTGTCTTTATGAACGAAGAGGCTTCTGGGACGGGGGACCTATACCCCCTCCGGTGCCACCCTGTACGACATTGCGCGAGACAAGCAGGTGTTGACCTCGGTCTCGACTAACGGATCTTCCGTTACGATCAAGCACGCGTAATTCGGTGGGTTAGCATAATGTTACCCGTGGGGACGTTGGGGAGGACCTTTTGGGTACTTGATCTGGCCCCTGCATTGTCTTCCACGCGCGTATCATCTTTTACTTCGCCGTGTCTCTTTACGATTACCATGTGTGTTTTTTCGCTGGACCTCGACAGAATTCAAGTGCACGTTCACAGGATATGCGGTGCACCGTCACGCCTTGCCGTAGATATTAAAGTTCCGCCCGGCTGTCGATTCCATTCGGCGTCACGATAATCTGCTTGCGCCCCATATTCATTGTTAGAATGGTGGTCGGATCGAATGGACTGTCGAGGACGCTCAGTCGTTGTGCGATAACGGACTGAGCTGCTCGACAGCACAATGTACATCTTATATACTGTGTCAAATGTATAGTAGATCAAAGGGGATGAAGGATCTTGCTAGGATCCGTGCAAGCGATGACACAGGAATATCGGAAAGACAAAGTACGCGATGGAATGAAATGGAGGGGGCGTACGATTTGTGTACGCGAAGAATGTTGCGTGTGCGCACCATATGCACACCAGTAATCGATTGCACCGGTCGTGGTCGTGGCTGCGCGTGCGCTTGCTAACTCTAACATTCATGTCATTGACCATATCACACACTTTTCGTTTTTTCACTGTTCACTAATTTTCTTTTATAACAAATAGCAGCATTCTTGTTTGCGTTGTGTCGATGGCGATCTACAACGCTGACCACATTCGAGTTGCATCACGGTTCAAGCAAAGCTTTCCACTATGAGCACAAGCATCCCTGACAGACATAGCGGACGCGGTGTCGTCCTTTACAGTGAACGTTGACGCTCTGCAAGTTGATGGCGGAATGCCGATCTGAAGGCTTCACGTTTCACAATCTCACTGCGCATATGGCAAGTAACCAGAGACATCCAGTATCACACTTCCTAGGGGTGTCATGATCTGCAGATAACGCTAGCCGAACGATCCGTTGGTTGAGGTAGGGGTCGAATCTTACCCGCGCTGATCAATGTCGAAGAATTTTTGTATGATGCCTTCAGCGGAAAACGGGCAGGGAAACAGACCTCGAGGATGCTGCAGCACTGGTAGTACTTTATGTCTCTCTTAGTAAAGAAGCGATTATCGGCCGGAGAAGCTACCTCCGTAACCTGCCCAGAACCAACGTCAAAGCAAGAACTCTCCTTGAATGTGGGCGTACAAAAGTTATGAGCGCATGTTACATAATTCCCCGGGAGAAAATAGGACGATGAACGAATGCCCGGAAGAGCACACGCGGAAGCTGAAGAAGTACTAGAAATTTCTTAACATCCACCGTACTGGTCCCCCCCCCTTCGTCTACATATATGTAATAGTGACGGAAGAACCGTCGTCCGAGACCGAGGTCAAAGGACTGACGTTGTGCTGCCGAATATTAAAGAGGGTGGCCATCCCAGGTGTATAGGTCCGAGTGCCGCTGGCTTTGGCGTCATGAAACGTTACCTTGTCAAAGTTGGCAAAGGGACACAGGTTTCCGAGGTAATCCGAGGGATCTTCGACGATCCACTCTGCAGTCTGCCGACAGAGCGGGTAAGTAGAGTTGAGCCGCTTCTTCCCGGAGTGGCCGTTACTGAGATTCTCGATCGTGGCAAGGCCAGACGTAGCAGAAAATGCAGTGATATTAGCCCTAATGACGTCTCCAGCAGAAATGGTGAGATCCGAGAAGTAGTACGAGTAGTCGGGATACCACTCGTACCAGGCTATAACCAAAGAGACTCGTGAGACAGGCCGTGGATGCATGACTCAATTAAAGTCTTTACCGCCGTAATGACCGCCACCATTGCCATCGGGGGAAAAGTCGACCCCGGCCTGGAGAAGGCCGCGACTGCAGGAGTCATCGCCGTCGATACCAACCCAGGCAGAGGCGATGGTGTCTGTTGAACCCTTGGGCACGGGGACGGTGAACGTGCCTGTGATGTGATGGAAAGTTCCCTGTTGGAACGAGACAAGATGAGATCAAGCAGGACACGATCCATCATGAGATCGACTACGCACGTCGTCCTCTTCCAAGACAGCACCAGCCCAATTGGTGCTGTATTGGATATTCTCGGAGGCAACACTGATGGACTGCTCGACACGATTAAGGAGCGCTGACTGGCGGTGCTCCCGACGGCGATCCGCCAGAACCACAGATGCAAGGAGGACGCCGGGAATGAGGATGGTGCTGAAGAGCATGGCAAGAGTGAAGGTGTGACGTTCTATGGATGATCGAAAGAATGACAGAGGGCTGAGGTTGGCATTGAAACGGCAGCATGAGATCAGTTATATGCGCTTTTCGTTCAGCGTGTTACCCTGCTGCTCGCGGCGTTTCATGCGAAGAGCCATATGGATACCGGGATGGATAGGGTCTGCCCGGGTACTGAGCCGGGTTGCGAACAGTGGGCAGGGGCGTGGGTTGGGTATTTTGTATGGGTGGTACTACTTCCTAAGCGGGGGGAAGGCCAGGCCAAGGAGTCACGCGTCACCACGGGTCGTAGTCAGGTTTCCTCGGTAGGCTCAGCTTGAGTGTCAGCGTCTCTCAACCACAAAGCGATGTGACATAGAGCAACTGGGATCGCGCTCAACCACCAGGAGAATGCCCATAGCTCATCCAGGGTAGCTCGAAATTCAACTACGCACGTTACACGCGTGGATGGTTGCCCGGAACGCGATTCGCCGTCTTTAAACGGCCGTTTGTGTTGGGAGTACCGAGTTTCACCTGGCACTAGCTTGACGAGGTTCCTGTAAATGTACCCGTTTGCTTGGCATTGAATTCGTGGGACAGCACTCAATGGTACTGCATCGCATCTATGTATGTGTATGACTTGCTACTTGGGACCGGATTACGATATGCTTAGCGACAGGCTGACTATCGCAGCGTTCACATCCTGCACGGTTTGTCGTTGCGATCCTGACAAGGTCGTGGCTCTCGTCTCCGCGGGATTGATACCTCTCGCTGCCGCATCCTCGCCAGGTTCGAACCTCCAAAGCTAAACGACGACAATTAACAACTTCATGAATGCGATGTTGTAACGACATGGAGCAAAACGAGTATGTAGCATGGGTATTTGCGAACGGGAGTACTTAGGGTTGCACACGGGAACAGGTACGCTGCGGTGTTTTGGCCACAGGTACGGCAGGTACGGGTACGGTGTTGAAATGGATCGGCCTGTGCAACACCGCGCACCCGTACAGACAGTGTACGGGTTTGCACGGGTATAGTATGCAGCTCCGGCTTAGGATTCATGCGGGAACTACAGTACTTCGAATAGCACCCAGTCATACCACCAGCCATGCTTCTATATCTGTTTTGTTCCAGGTTGCTCCGAGGACTGACAATCGATTTCACGCTTCCTGGCTCCGTCTCGTCGCTGGACACTCGATTCCTTTGCGGCTTGATAGCATGCCAACACCTACATTCTGTCTTGACAACGAAACGGTTTCCTCGGCTCTAGACTCCCCCACTGCGATAGATACTGTCGCAATTCTGGACCTGCACGGATCTGGACCTCATACAACGACGACAGCATGCATGAACTGGGCGATGGAGCATAAAAATCGGAGGTTGTCACCGGCGACCTGTACTGCCATGGCCCCCAAAATGGCCACCAACTCTTCCTCTCTCCCTGCTCCCGTTGGATCCACTGAGCCTGAGAGTCACAGGCCATAATTGCGTACAAGACAATGTAACATCCTCTTCAGTTCTCTGTGTTCTCCTTGCACCCCTGGTGATAGGCAATGAATACTACAGGAGATTTTGGTGATATTTCACTTGTTCAGGCCTGTTCAAGCGACGAGCTTGAGGAGTGTGTTAAACAACTAAAGGATCCGCTGAAATGGTGGAACAAGAATAAAACCCGGTATCCAAATCTTCACTGTATGGCTTTGGACTATCTCAGTGTACCAGGTGAATGTCACTGTCTCTCTTATTCTAGATTGAAGTGTGACATTCCAACTTCCACTGCTGTCAAGTGTCTTTTCACAAGGTTGATGGACTCTCCACTTCACACAAAACCAATTGTCTGGCCACTCAGTTCGACAGCTCCTGTGCCTTGGGTCATGGATGTCAGATTATCAAGCATGCGCACAGTGACTGTCGCGACCGGCTAGCACGAACGCCGGTGCACATGCGAAACCCCCCTCGCGTACACCAATTGCATGGCACCCTTCAGTTTATGTCTGCTGCCCAATGTCTTCTTTGTCATCTTCTTGTTTCATTACCACATGGATCCTAACAAGATCCTTTGTCATATTTCATCCACGATCCGTTTAACATCGTATATAAGAAGTACGTCGTGCTGTCGAGCAGCTCAGTCCGTTACAGCGAAACGACTGAGCGTGCTTGACAGTCGTGCACCTATATCCGATCAAGCGCCAGATTTCCTACAATGGAGTAGTCATGACTTGATTACCTTGGAGGATGTTATTTCTACTCTAGTCCAAGCTTTGGTTACACCGTGGCAGTTTTTGCCATCATACCGCGGCGGGTTTGGTCATATCCGCGGGTTCTACGGGTCGGTGTGGACCCATACTCGCAGAGGGTGCGGTGTTGGCGGGTTTGGGTGCATGATAACATCAGTGACTGAAGATTTACCGCGAAGCATATATGCAACTCTGACAATATATTAACAACAGGTGTGATGGTAACAGCATATCAGGGTACAGCAAGGAGAGGTATGGGTGCGACGGATTCGGAGAAACTGGGTAAATAGTGTGAGGGGTAGTGCGCAGTAATCAGACAAAGAAAGGCTGGATCATGAATCATCGCAAGTTGTTCTATTGAACAGACACTGTCCTCATCACGTTCCTTGTCTACACGCGGTGTACAATAACAGTGTTCTCACTGGCAGAGGCAGTAGCCAAAAGTTTGCCGTCCCGTTCCATGTAGAAGATCGTGCCATCAGCTGGCTCGTATGACTTGCCTTTATGGTCAAATGCTTTAGCATCCGTGAAGGTGATGGTGCCGAAGTCAGGAGCACGGGCACCACGCGAGAAGTCTTCCACGACCCAATCCGCACCCTGCATGCAGAGCGCAGAGGCAGCAGAAGGAGCTGAGACATGTTCCTCCGCGTACTGGCCGTTGCTGAGATTGACAATCTTGACTCGACCCCTTGTTGGGGAATATGCCGTAACAGAGACTTTGAGCTTGTCTCCCGTTTTGATAGTTACGCCGGGGTAGACCAGGACTGGGCCTGGGTTCCACTGGTACCATGCTGATTGTACAGAAGAGACGGGTTAGAAATGGTGTGGGCGCGTGGTTCGCTAAAAGTTCTTTACCATGGAGTGGCTCACCCGGAGCAAAATTGAACCCAGTCCCAAGAATGGCATCCGGGCACGAGTTGGCATCAATGCCAACCCATGCACTGCCACTGGTGCCTTTTTCACCGGAGATGTCGGGGATGACGAAGATGCCCTCAACATGACGGAAAGTTCCCTGATGGATCAAGATTGAATATGAGAGAAGTAGGCTTATGGACAAGAGAGCATGACGCACACGACCCTTCGTCAGGCTTGCGCCGGCCCAGTTGGGAATATATTGGATGTCTCTCTTGGTAAGATTGGCAGACTGCTCCACAGGGTTCAAGAGGTGGGACCCATGATTCTTGTGAGAGTTGTCGGCCAGAACAGCAGGAGCAACCAAGAAGCTCAAGACGAGAGCTGGATTAAAGAGCATAACAGAACTGCAGAAGTGGGAAGACCAATGTCGATGGTTAGTCAAAGGAAAGAGAGCGGTCTAACCTCGCGTTTTTATACGTTTACCCTGTCGCGGTCCCATTTCATGTATTTACCGCGTGTGCCGCAAGCGAGGAGGGCACTTCCAGTTGCTTCGGGCACTTGGTCAGCTGTAATTAGTGATCAGGCTGCCAGCTGAGTGTTTCATGTTGATGTTGTAACCTCACCTCATGATTAATTGCAGAGGAGAGTTGAGGGCGGAATAGTCGTTTGAACTGACTTTGGCCCCTGTAGTTTTTCCTAGTTTAGTTCATCCTGCTGGATGGCGCTGAGTAGCCTGGCCAGCAGGTTGAGCCTCAACAATCAACACTGTACCCGCCAAATTTTGGAACCTACCACCAGCGGCTGCCGTGACGGCACCCTCGCCTGCTCGCTCCACCTCCTAAATTTTAGTCGTAAAGCAGCGCCCGACGAGCTCACCAGTTCTGTCCAGAGAAATTTTCCGGGTTCAAATTATATCGTCACGCACACAAACAGGTGTCCTCCCCTGCCCAAGCGACGTCGTTCTTGACACGTCACACGAGCCCTAGACGTCGAATTTTAATAGCCCTGACCAACCTGCTTGATTGCCGTGTTGCAGGCGAGATCATGTACAGGTCTTCGCTTTAACGCTGGTCTGCGACTCGCGTTGCAAGTGAAGGTTGTCAGCCATGCGATGCCAAGCACAGCATCGACGGGAAAAAAAGGGCTGAAAAAACGGCGGTGGTCTCACTAGCATACGGCACAGTGAGAGGTGAGTACGACTTGCGTTCAGCATGGAACAATGATGCCGCAGAACTTGAAAGAACAGTGAAAAATGGGCAATAAGAAAGATACAGGAACACGTCCAAGAGCCTCGTCGTGAATCACGAAGCGTAGGGCTCATGTTCCAGCGCCTACACATAGCTAAAAGTGAACTGCCATTAGTGAAGGCCACCATGCCAAAGTTGGCTGAGGGGACTTGTCGATCATCCGGACTTATCTTTGGTGATGTCAACCAGCATCTTGCCTGCAGAGAGCCCGAGAAGACTGGATATGCTGAATCGTGGAATGGGAATAATCAACCGCCTTGGTTTGTGACACTAGCGTTGGCAGAAATGCTGCGACAGAAAGCTTGATGGTACCTTCAGCAGAGATACAGATTTCGAAGTATGAGTTCACTGACCGGGAACCATTCCCACCACGCAGTTTGCGGAAAGAAAAAGAGGTCAGACTGACCGTGAACGCCCAGTCAAACGATTCTATGAACCAGATACATGGGAGATGGCAAACTGACTATTAACAATGGTAGAAGGTCCCTGTCAGAACAGAACAAGTTGAGATCGAGTGTAACAGTCTGTAAAATTGATAGCCCAGTTCCCAATTCGAGCTAACATAGTTGATGTTTGGCATGGTCGAAGAGATGAAAGTAGCGATGCTTGTGGTCACTATGGTTATCCACCAGAACTGCAGAGGAAGTAGGCAACGAGGGCGGGATTGAACCTAGCGAGGGTGCGATGCAACAATTGTTAAGGGCTGGAATCTCCGGCGCGACCCCGACTGTTATGTGCTGCCGGGCAACTGCGCCGCGGCCAATGTCGTTTCGACGCAGGCGATGGTACTTCAACTTGACAGAAGTATTCAGTTGAACCATTGTGATGACCTCGTGGACTCACTTGAATGAAAGCCTCACCTTGCAGAGGAGTCAGAAAGCGCAAGAAAGCCATCTGAAGTGAAAAAATCATTCTGCTAGAGCACCCGGCGGTCCCGGCTGTTATAATGATCAGGAGGGTCCTCGGCAACTTTGGACTCCACCGCAGTGATAAGTGTGATGAATGGTGCCCACTGTCAAAAGTCTTGAATCCCAATCCGCCTCTATGTAATTTACCTCTCGTTCAAGCGACTCCCAACTCCCGACATATCGCGCGACAGTTGCACATCAAACATACGACGCCCGGATAACTTGGAGCTTCAAGCTTCAAGTTTGATCGTCATGAAGATGTATTGCCACCTGAAGGTCCGCACAAGTCCACACAAACGATAGGTTCGCACCACAAGTACGTGCTCACAACGGATGACACGACTAGTGATCGAACATTGATGGTCAGTATAGATTTCCGGGGGTTGCAAATGCAAAGCAAACACATCGACGAAAGAGAAAAATAGAAGCGCAGAAGAGAGATTCGAGAGGAAACATGCAATAATTCTACACAGTGAGTTTGGACCATGGGGGATGTGTGTGTGTGTGGGTATGACTTGCATCTGACATAGAACAATGAGAACAATGAAATAAAAACAAGGGTCGGGGAGCGCCACGGGAGGACCGCAGGGTGTAGGTCTAGTTGAGATAGCCACGACACTTGGCAGAACCACATAAGCATGGAATCTTGTCTTGTTCGATGGGAAAGTGGTAGTCTGCAGAGGAAAGCATCGGTTGGACATCACAACAAGAAGAAAAAAAAGTCGACACACCGTATGTGATCTCGTCCCCAAGTTCGATATCCTGCTTAGCATAGATCACGATCTTTTTCTCCCCGCTAATGGTGATAATCTTTGCCGTACAATTTGGATCACAAGAGTGATTAATAAGCCGCCTATTCATGTCCATCGCAGATCAGACACGCTTTCAACACGAGGGGATGTCCAACTGGAAAGAAAACGTACCCAAGGTTACCTTTCTTCGTGGCGTCTACAACCAGATCCTCATCGATCCGAAACAGGTAACTACTTCCAATACCCTGTCGCTCGTACACCTTTTCGCGCTTGTCTGCGACCGCGGCGCGGATAATCTCCCCTACGTACTCAATCACCATTTCGCCCCGCGCAATACGCTCCATAGCGTACAACCCCCAATCGTGGATGGGAGAACGCGCGAAACGAAGGTGCTTCTTCCGCGTTTGCAGCTGATTAAACTTGATCGACAGTTCCGCAGCACCTGTCTCGCCCATCGACAGCGCGACCGCACGTTGGACCTGGTTAATCTCTTCCAACCCTTGCGCACGCCGTCGCGCATTCGCGCGATTCGATCGCGAAGAGGTGACGTGTTGGGCGGGGGGTTGTTCCGTTGGAGCAATGTTTTCAACATTGGTAGATCGGAGGGTATATTGGGCGACATAGGCCGATTTTTCGGCGTGCGAAATTTTGTAGTAGCCTTCCGTTCGTGCGGAGCCGGTAAGGTGTTTGCGGGAGGGTGGAACGGGGTCTAGGGGAGGCGATGGTGCCAGTGGTTCTGTTTCTCCAGATAGAACCAGCCGGCAAAAGTAGAGATCCTCGTCGTCTTCGCAGATACCTTCCTGGAGCGGATCGGGGGGTCGTATCGGTGGGGGTGGCACCTCCAGAACAGGTGATGGCGATCGGGATATAGGTTCCAGCTTGGAGACATCGATTGTCGTGGTGGTTGGAGGAATAAACACCAAAGTCTCCGCGAGGATGACTTGCTCGACAACATCCTTGACTGGCTTCTTTGTAGAAGGCTTCTTCTTGGCCGGTACCTTCTTGACGGGTAGTTCTTCTTCCAAGTCCTTTTTCGTCTTTTTCTTCACTGGTCCTTCCACTTCGACGTCTTCCGACAAGACCCGCTTCCGCACGTCCAGATCCATCTCAACCTCGACTTCTAACTCGACCTCGACGCACGGCTCTCTTGGCGCGACCTCTTTTTTCCGCTTCTTCCTCGGTGGCGACACGAGTGGCTCAATCTCAGGCTCCGGCTCGGGTTCAGGCCCAGGAACAACCTCCTCCACCTGAACCTCCACAGGCGCCACCACATCCTTGACCACCTCCTCCCTCGTCCTCTTCCCCGGTTTTCGAAACGATAACCCCTTCCATCCTCTCTTCTCCCCTAACTTGCTCTCCCCGTCGACACCGACACCGTCCTTCTCCCTTGACTCTGCCATCGCCTTTGTCTTTTCCTCCGCCACCAACTTGCGCAACCCAGCCGCAATGACCCGCTCTGTAATATCCTTCTCCAACAACGTCCTCAGCTCCTTCAAAATCGCCTGTTCCGCGCCCTGTACCATCTCCTCGCGCGTCCACGTCTTCTTCGCCCCCACCGCCGGCTCGCCCTGCTCCGCCATCGCCACGGCATCTTTTGAAGGCGGCGAGCACACCGTCACCGTCACCGAATGGTGCGCAAGCGTCCGTCCATCCGAGTTGAGCACCATTCCTGCCCTACGCGCCGAATCCGGTGTTTTGAATGTGACGTACCACGCACCATGGTCCCGAAGGACGCTGTCCACCTTGAAATCGGAAAAGAATGCGAGGACGTCGGATTCGAGGACGGAATGCATCGCGCCCCCGCTTAGCTCGAGACGGACGTGGTCAAAGCTATTCTTGGACAGAGCAAAGAGGATTGCCGAAGAGGCAGAAGAACGAACAAGGCCATGGCGTGCGCTGGAATAGCCAGGCTTGCGTGCGATCGGGGATGGGGAACGGGAACGCGGTGTCCGATCGCCAAGTGCATGAAAGTAATGCGACGAACGTCCGCGAGGGTGAACAGGCGTGGAGGACGAGGAGTGCACAGGAGGTAGTGCGGGGTCATGAAGAGATGTATAACGGTGACTCGTCGAATTGCTCATCCGTGCCTTGGTATACACAGGTGGCGGAGGGGGCTTTTTAGCCATCGGACGTGCTTGCGCTGTCGGCGACGCCCGACCACTCTGAACATGTGCAGGACGTGGCGGAAGCTGATGACTCGGTCGCAAGGTCTGATTCGAAGAGTTTGAGATCTGCGTCGAGTTGGGAGTTGACGCTGCGGGTGGAGGATGTGGATGTGGATGTGAGGGAAGGTGTGCTGCCTTGGTTCCTCGTTCCTTTCGCCGTTTCTCTTCCCGGTCCCTCTTCTTCCGCTCGTCCAACTCCTTGAGAACGGCTTTCAACTTCAACCCCTCACCATCAAAAACTACCTTGAGGTCCTCACCCTCACCAGCCCCTGTCACGACACCAAGCTTCTTCCCATCTGCACGCTCAACGCACTTTTTTGCTTCATCGTGTGTTTGATACCGGATAAAGACGATACCCAATGCCATCCCAGTCTCCATATCGATTTGCGGTTCAAACGACGTTATTTTTCCATGTACCGAAAACGCACGTCGTATATGTTGTGTCGGCATCAAAGGCGAGATATTCAAGATAAGTACGGCCGTAGGCGGTGGAGGACCCGTCGAATGTTGATCATACTTTTTTTTTGTATGTGTGAGTCGTGTTAGAAAAGCACAGCCCACGCGACGCACCTCGTACTTAATCTCGTGAAATGCATCCCGTCCTGGACGTCTCTTTAGCCCGGATCCCTTACGCGGATCCTTGGGTATAGGTGCCACCTCGCCTTCGATCACCCCGCCATCATACCGTGTGATCGTTTCCTTACCTTTTCCCTTGCCGTTGATTCGTGGTTCCAAAGATGCAGGCTCGCCCTTCTCCACTGTGCGGATTTTCTCAAGAAGTGCGCGCATGCGACCGTCGCGGTCCTTGTCTGTAATAGGGTCATATATAATCTTGAAACTGCGTCCAGGCGGGTATTCCGAGGGAGAGGGTGGCCAGGGCGGGGGGGGAGGAAGGGAATAAGTTTTCGGGGGGGATGGGGGTCGAGGGGGGGTTGAACTTGACGCGATGGGTGGTGGTGGTTCCGAAGGAGGAGGCGGTGGGGATGGCGGTCTGGACCGAGGAACCGAGAGGGTACGGGGTGGTGACGTGGGTGGGAGTGGCGGCGAGGTCGATCGAACACGGTCACGACCAGGTGGAGGTGGTGGAGGTGGAGGTGGAGACGGCGGGGGCGGTAGTAGTGGTGGTGGTGGTGGGTCAACGGCCGGAGGCGGGGGAGAGAGAGACGAAGGGGGTCCCGAGCTTGATTGGGGGGGTTGCGGCGGGGAAGGGGGCGGGGGCGGAGGTGGGGATTGAGGTGGAGGCGGGGGTGGAGATTCATCTAACGGGGGAGGTCCTGGGGGAGGTCCTGGGGGAGGTGGAGGTGGGGGTGATGGAGGCGGGGATGATGGAGGCGGGGGCGGTTCGGATATCGGTTGAGGCAGCATTCGCAGCCCCTCGAGTGATGTCCGCACGCTCAGCGCAAAGGCGATCTTGACGGGTTCATGGGGTCGCATGCCATCCTCAATTGTCGCTACAGCTGGTTTCTTTGGCGTTGACTGGGGGAGCGACTCTTGACAAGTCGACACTCGGGGCTGCACATCACACGAAACCATTTGCGTGCTCAACGTCGACACAAAACCCGTCGCTGAACACGACTCACCTCACACGTAGACCATCCCGACTCGACTTGCTTTCCATTTTGCGACGACCTCGGTGCCAACGGCGTGTGGAGGACACTGGAGGAGGAGGTAGGAGGATAACCGTTGACGAGAGGCTTTGTTCGTGGCTGAGCGGGGATTCCGTTGACAAGGCTGCGCGGGCCCGTCGGGGGGTATGCAGCAATTTTGCTCGGCGAACTACCTGGCGAGGTTGATGTAGAGGGCACCGATGCCGACGTCTGGGACGTGGAAGCCGGTGTTGGCAACGAACTCAATAGCGCCCTTGGACCGCGCGGGGGCGCTTTTCCTGACATTTCAAGGAGGTGTATATAGAGGCAAACCGTCGTCGTTGTCGTTGGCGACGACAAGGAGCAGATGCAATAGAAATGGTAGCGTGGAGACAAACAGGGAGGGAGCACGACGACAAACAACACTGAGCTCGCTTCCGTCTTTGACCATTGTCCTGGACGTGACCAGCGCCAAACTTACCGCCAAAGCAAAGTTGGGTCGTCACGAAAAGAACTTGAGGTGTAGTTAGACTTTACTGTTCCATGTCCTCCATGATGTAGCGCGAAGAGACTACCCATGATCTACCAAACCATCATAATCACGAATACAAGCAGAATAAAACGTCTGTGAGATCCATCAGAAATTACCAGGGGGGGCCTCCATGCGAAAGCTAACCCAACATGTCATCAAGAGCGTCCATGATCCCTGTATATGCTCAGTGGTCGAGCTGGCCCCGGGGTCATGGGTTGGGCCGTAGTACGTGGCTCATCAACCCCATCCGTCTCCCCCTCGCACCCCATCTGCACGACTTGCGCTTGCCCCCCCGATTTAGGTGCCATCTCGTGCGATATGTCAGTGCTCGCACGCGATCCAGCACGTTCGTTCCCTCCTTGCGATGGTGAGGGTTGCGAAGGCGATGTCGAGTGTGGCAGCCCTGTGGCAGCATCCACAGCTTCCGTTCGTTGCGCAGTCGCATCAGTGGCGTTGCTGCCACTGCCAGACCTGCCAGGCTGCTCGCGGTGCTCCCCCGCTACGCTCTCAAAGTCTGGCGGTGGTTCTGACCTTTCCCTTGACAATGAATACGCCGCGACTGCATCAGGGCCATACGGCACCCCAAACCTTTCCAACGCCTCCCTACTCGTAATCAGCTTTATCTGCTCGGCGGTTAACAATCCCCCTTTGGGAGCATAGAACTCAGCCCGGGTGGCGGTGTGCGTAAGCGGTGCAGAAATGCTGTCGAGCGAGATCGTCGACGACCCCGCATGCAATCCAGGCGAATGCGATCGAAAAGCACGGAGGAGATTCGAGTTAGAGCCTGAGCGTGAACGGGAGAGGATGCTCCGCGACGGCGTCCGGGAGTGATGGCTCTCATGTGAATCGCGCGTCGAAAATCGTGATAGTGCAGATCCACTCCGTGCATGTTGCGCGGGCGATTCAGAGCGTATCGATTGACTGTCATGGGGATGTGTACTGCTGGCGTTGTCGCGCGAACTGAAGGGATTTTGCAAGAGGAAACTTAATCGTGGACGTCCGTGGCTGGGAGCCAGGGTGTGTGGAACGGCCGCGTTGGAAGAGATACTGTTCGGTTCGGGGTCGTTCAGAGAGATGGCCGTCATTTCCCCCTCCGCGGAAACGGCCTCAGAATACGATGGTGCCTCCCCCATGGGAACGGCATTGTTGTCCACAGAGGCTCTCCGTTGATGTGTAGCAAGGAGCTCTGCCTCGCTCCCAGCCGAATCCAAACTGTGTCCATCCCTACTCTGATGATCCTGAGATATTGCAGGATGACCCAGCTCAGGGGGTCTCGGCATCGACGCCGATGCTCTGCGAATCAGATTCGCCGTCGACGCGTCTGGAATCGTGTCCACCGATTCGATGCGACCGAGGGCAATGTCAAACATCGCGCCGCGCATCTCGTTACGTTCGTCATCATCTTCGGCAAGCGTGGGCATCGCAGGGGGCGGTGCTGGTTCGTCCTCATCCATATCCGCCATGTCTGAGGTGCCCCTGTCGAATGATGAGCGTCACACCCAACACCTCCGAGCGCTTCAAGTAGTACGCACCGAAAGAGAACCAATTCTTGGTCGCCCGGTTCCTTCATGTATGGTGGCAATGATCTGGTTGATATCTGACTCGGCGTTCTCTGTGGTCGCCGACGCGTCCGCGCCGTGTTCCCACCGACGGGGTTGGACCCCGCGCGGTTTGCAGCCGTCACATTCCTTGCCACTGCATATGCGGCTGCACGCCGACGTATGCAGGTGATGAACGAGAAAAGGATGAACACCACAGTGACGAGAAGAATCGGAAGCTAGGGCAAAAGAACCCGCACGGAGAACATGAGTACGGCGTCCATGCCACTCCGACGACAGAGCGTCTAACGAGAAAACCACACGGAACGCACCCATACAGTCATGTTGATGCCTCCGTTGCTCTGTGAATTTTGCGAGCCGGCGCTTTGTCGTTTGATCACCTCATAGACCCCCCGCCCGAGTGTCCAAGGGGCGGCAAAGGCCGGCGCAGGGAACGCAACGAGTGCGAAGAAAAGGATAGAGAACAATGCTCGCGCCTGCGAGGACCACGAGGTCGAACGAACGTGGGCAACATTCGGAACGGGTGCCTCGCCGTTGCCAGAGCATAGTCGCACGACGGCAGAATTTGAGGAAGCCAACAATAAATGGGAACATGGAACCAGGCTTGCGCGCATATCGAGGGTGGTCAATAGTGCGACCTTGGTAGGCTCAACCCAAGGAAAGCCGAGGAGAGAAAAAACCAAGTCCAAGTTAAAAAGGGTTAGGGTCCACACCACCGGCGTTGTCAAGCGGTGCCCTGGGCAAGGTCAAGAACGATTCAGGGAAGAAAAAACGGTTAACGCACCTACCCCCACAAGGAGTACCTATGATAGCAAGGGACGAGGCTGTGAAAACGGGCTGTACCCATTAGCAACAGGTCACGCCCTCAGTGTGTCAGGGTTACTTACAACACCGCCTGCAACCGAAGTGGGTCACCGCTTATTTATATTGCCAGGCTACAGTATAGCTACATATACGACCTCATCGAACCACACTCGCGCAGCAAAAAGTCGGATATGTCGTGCGCTAATTTGTCTGCCATCAGCCTGCGGGACAAAGATGAACAGACACAATAGGTACCAAGCTCGAGGGGTGCTTCTTGCACGATCTGCACGCCAAAAATGTGAGCTAGTAACGCAACTAGAGCCAGCAAACCCACTAAATGACCAGCGAAATGAAACACCACGTTGGTCGAATTGCAGGGTCGCCGCCACACTCTCTCGCGAGTCAGTTCCTTGCTCGTCAGTCTGCGCACGACATCGAAGTCAACTCGACAAGAGAGAGCGTTGAGAGACACACGGTTTCTCAGGAACGACCCAATGAAGCACGATCCTATTGTCCAACCTCTCTAACAGCTCCCACATCTCAAACGGCGTCGCCTGGTTCGCAAACGACAGTCCTTCCTGTAACCCGGGCGTCTTGAGCCGGACGCTCCCTGCCGCGTCGTCGATTAGAGCGTAGTCAACGTAGAGCTGCAGTACATCCGGATGCCAAGCCCCGAAAAAGGACGAATTTTGGAACAGTCTGAGCGCTTCGTCTCTGTTCTAGTGTCAGAGACCCACAGATTGACTAGTGGTGTCACATACCGAGATGACCAACGATCCCGTCGAGCAAAGGCATCACGCACTGACTGGTGTAAATACCCGGGTCGACACGTATAAGGTCGGTGAATGACCGGATCCACTAGCACAAACGATGAAAACAGGTTTGGAAAGTCAAACGCGACTCTCAATCTGTGTATGGTGATCAGGGAGGAAGACCGGGTTGCAGCCAGACTGCTCACGAGGTGCACCCTCCAAAGGAGTGTCCAATCACGACCAACTTCCGCATGCGGTATCCGCATTCTTCCCTGGGTCTTATCACCGACTCTGACAGACGGGGTAGTCGTGTCGGCAATACCGTTCCTTCCACGTCCTCGGGCAAGTAATGTAGTAAAAAATTGGCAATATCTCGGGCATTATCGAGCCAATCGACTGGACGCCTCATTATCTTGTGTGTTGTCGTGGAAGGAAGGCGAGGACGTACATATTCCGCTCAGATTCTTCGCATTCACGACGGCCGCATCTCCATGCTGGACAGACTCCCACGCCCACACCTCGTCGACCATCGCGCCCCCAGGTGCATTCAGTAGGTCACGGAGCATCGTCTCCCACGCCTGAGTCACGCCTGAGGATGAGTCCTCGCGCAGCCGAAGAAAAAGCAACCTGCACTCGCCTCCTTGTGAAATCCGTTTGCATGGGCCAAAAAAAGTGTGAGGCCAGTCTTGCGCGACAAACCGGGTGTGCGCACGTAGCGGTTGACGCAGTTCCAGAGCAGCTTTTCACCTGGTGTCGCATCGAGCGTACCCTGGTGGTATGCACGTTGTGTCTCGACGACTTGCTTCGCGAGCACATTGATTTTGTCGCGTCGATCGGCAGAAGATTCAGCGAGATTATATGCGGGTATCTTAGGGAGGGGTATATCGGGTGCGAGGCGAGGATATGCCGCTGGGACGAGATGGGTGGTGAGTTGGAAGACGCCATGGGTGGTGGTGTGGAAAACGAGAGACCTGGGAGCAGTGGGTAGTGGGGGCGTTTCTATGGTGTCGAGGTTGGGGTAGGGATAGATGGGACCAAGTTGGCGCGGGTGTGTAAGTGGCCATCCAGGCGACGTTGGTGTGTATGGGATCGTTGATGTCTTTGGAGACATGGGCACAACTCTGAACTCATCTACACGCAGCACCTGTCTTCTACTCTCTTTTTGCCATTGCGCTGTTAGTCGACCTCGGTTACTGACTCAGACGCAAGCACCTGTCATTGGTAGTCAGCCGGCAGTACAAGGTGATCAAACTTCGACGTGGTACTGACCGTAGACAGTTCTGGCCACGCAAAGCTTGGAAGTACTCTGGGCCAAGCAGACTTCATGTCGCTCGTCTCACAAGGTGGAGTAATCACTAGCGACCTCAATATCCAGGAGACGTGAGACCATGCATCCAGCCTATTTTACCACACATTCCCTGCGAATACTAGTCTACCGGCCGAGTTTTGAAGGTGTTTTCGTCTTCGACATCTTTATTTCTGTTGGAGAGTCTCAGCCTTGCGACTCTTCCATAACGACGGGTTGGGTCCAAAGTCAAGAATCCACCGCTCGCAAGTCCCTCGCTCTAGAACGTCTTCGACTCCCCTTTGTGTGCAGTCCATGGCGTGGCTTTGGATGGGAGTACTTCCTTCCATGGGTCTTGCATTCTCTAGGGACTGTTCTCGGCCGTCTTCTAGCAGAGTGTGCTTATTTTTTTCTCTGGCGGTCGACGCACTTGCCGAGTGTCGCGTAGCGGCTGCTAGCGATCCTGACGCCGCCACCGTGAGTGATCAGTCGGAAATCGACAATTGTCTCCAGCAGGCTGCTGTTGCTGTCCATGTTGAAGGTGATGCCTCTTGGGCCATTCCGTGACAGCCAGCCTCTGGCGGCACTTTACGCCTCCGTGTTGCGGTCGCTAGAGGAATACTGACAAACGTCGCATGGGGGCTTGGGGATGCTCCATAGATGAACTGTTGAAAACAACATGGCAGCACTTGCGTGAATATGCAGGTGCGGTGCAAGAGGGTAAATTTTTCAATATCGGTTGCATAATAGCGCTCATGGTTTATATCACAGAAACTTGTTTGCTAGGGCTCGACATATCAATATTGACACACAAGGATAACCAGATCTGGTGGGACACTGCCATCTGGCTGGGGGCTTCATGTCAGTTGTGTATCTCGTCAACCTTGATGGAACGCGGCGTGGTGATGGAAAGTTGACCTTGGGAGGGTACCGAACGTGGGCAAGCCCCGTGTAAGTTGCGGAAAACACTAACGGCCCAATGCAGCTCTGACTAGTAACGAATCATTGCTCTCCGGTAGGACGAATCGAACTAGGACACACTCTAGGTCCAACGAGATCTATGTCAGCTGGATTGATCGTTCTTCCTCAGACTCTTTTGTGCGTCGCAATTTTTCTAGAGCCCTTTTTCCCAGTAGAAGCCTGCATTGTTGACATGCACAACTCCAAGATGTGACGTGGCATGAGGGACACTGTCATTCGACTGGGAGTTTTGCGTCTTTAACCCCGATTGGATTTGGCAATGTGGCATTGCAAACTCAACAAGCGAGGTCAACCTCAACAGGTGCTGTAAATAAGTCCAAGCTGAAAAGTTGGGAGCAATCCACCGACCAGACCCTAATCACTTCCACTGGCAGTGCGATCAATCAAGCCGGGATGTGCTATAGGCTTAGCAAGCCTGGGTCAGCTTGATCAATTATTCTTCTATTCTCTTGTACAGGAGCGCTCATGACGAGGTGAGGTCATCGTGATTAACCGACGTCATTGCTGTTGATGAGAAAACGCTCCGCGTTCCTGCAATCTTGCGAATAACCACATACGAAACACCGTTGTCTCGGATGGTAATCTGTCCGACTTACAAAATGGTGATGTCGCTCTCAATAACGTCCCTTGATTCATCTGTCGTTCTTTTCACCTTCCATAGACCACGTTCACGTACCATAAGTCCACCCTCATTTCCGTCTTCTTGCGTGCTTCTGTGGTTCTGGCGAAACGCCAGTCCCGGCTCCTTCAGCGTTCTACGGATGTTGCCTTGCTTTCCTCCGGAGTCCAGATGTTAATCGACGACAACGGGCCATTTTACCAGGGTACTGAGATGTTAAACTGCGTATCCATAGCTAACCTCATCTGTTCTAGCTGTGTACCAGGATGAGTCCGGTGGCTTGTAAGCCTGGTTGACAAATCACGAGACTAATCAGGTCTGGAAAGTGGACCCTTCATCTTCGCATCAGCTCTGTCTGGAGTACCGGGGGGTGGATCATCGAAAAGGCTGGGGAAGGCCCACTTTGGTACAGTGATATTCCAGGGCGCAGCCAACGGTCTTGGCACAAGTTACGCACCTCCCGGATCCATCATTTTCGATATCAAGGGGAAGACCAGGACCTCTATCTCAGGGAATTGTCATTATCCGACGTTTGTAAGCCCACGGCCAGGACGACGGGGTTTTTTTGGTACTTCACGTGGTTTGTCTATTGTCTAAACTTTCTCCTGCGCTTCGTATCCCCTGCGCAATCTGTCAAGCTCCCAAGTGGTGCCGTCACATTGCGGAACGTTGTAAGGTTCAGCTCCTTCCTGAAGGTGTGATGACTGTCACTACTTGTTTTCGAACATTGACAGGCGATACTCCGAACCGAGCAGCAGCAGCTTGTCGGTGGTTTTTCTTGAAATACCCATCTTTCGAGTTCCCACACCCATCGACACCACGATAAGACGAGGTTCACAAAATCATCCGCTCTGCCGGCGATGCATCATGCAAGGCGATGATACCGGCGAAGGCGAAGGCCCCAAAAGTCGCACTCGGCGTTCAAAAACACTGCATAGGACTGAATATCGTCTTTAATGTGACCCTTGGCACTGACTCAGAGCGACTACGTGGCATGCTCGTTGTTTCGACATTCTCTGACCCTGCCCACCACTCGTGCGGCCCGGTGCTCCCTCCGATTCGAGCATTATACTCTTTCGGTGCCGTTCTCATTCCTAGTAGCCTCCTGTCTGCCACTGCAGTAACCACGCTGTTGCACAAGCAGTCGAGCGTTTGGAGCAGGGATGAGGTTGCTCTTTGGAGCCGACTCATTTGCCTCCGTTTTCCATTTGACGATCGATGTCATCGCGTCCGGCCCGACGGGAAAGACGTTGGCAGACGAGTTCACATGGCCAACCTCGTTCATTCGCAGACGCTTAGTACGGATCAGCGCGAACGAGGGGAGTACCGACAAGCTAAAAAATCGAACCGAAACGCGTCGCGTCTGATGCTCTCCGGCTACTGGTCTTTCGCGCTTCCGTTGATCGCTCCACTTGCTCGTTCGCTAACAGCGATCTGCTTCCCAGGAATTGTTTGGTGAAAGGAAAAGAAAAAACGACTGGGGAGATCATCGACGCATTGCGCCACCGCGCAACTTATGTCGTCGTAAACTGTAAGCATCGTCGCTACGCATACACTCGGAGAGACTACGAGGATCAAGTATCCACAGTGTTGCCTTGTCGACCTCGTCCATCGCCTCAGGCTCGTCCCAGCCGGCTCTCCCGTGTGGCCTCCGCATCTCCTTGAGCACCGCTTTCACACTGCTTTGGTTCGTCGTCAGCGTCGTATGTCCCCTTGCCGCACCAGCGAGCATCGACGTGACGGTGTGCACGGTCAGCTTGGAGAGGGATGTCTGCGCTGCAGGCAGGATCTCTCCGAGGACGTCCTCCGTGGTTGGCATAGACGAAAGCGCAGGGGATTCTGACACGGACACGGCTTCATGCGACAGGATCCCAGCGCACGTTCGTGCGAGTGCGTCAAAAAAGGACGTTCTCGACTCCCGGGGCACGTCCTCCGCGGCCGGCAGAACCGAAGGGTAAACGTGGACCGGCACGAGGGGTAGGAAATCGGGTGGGTATCTAGAGTGTTCCCAATATGCAGTCTCCGGCGATATGTTCCCTCCTGCGTCGTCGTCTTCCCTCCCGATCGCCCTCCCGACCGCCGGAGCAGGAACGGGTGGGGTGCGCGTGCAGAGTGTCGAGCTCAACAGCGCATCCGCCCGCTGCCTCTCCCGCACGCCGCCGATCTTGGCGACGATCTGGAGGCACCGCTGGCGCGCCTCGCGCGTCGTCCAAAACGTGACGCGCGTGCACACCGCGGACGTGCGCCCGCGTATCTCTTGGAGCGTGGCCTTGTGTATCTCCTGTATCGATTGGGCTGCGAGCGCGCGTGAGTGCTGGTGCGAGTTTTCCCATGCGCCTTCCTCCTCGTCCCCGTCGCTGTCGTGCGTGTCATCCAGGGAACGGTACGTACGCCGGTTCTGGCGCGCGAGTGCTTTGACTCTCTCTCTTTTCCAGTCGAGATAGCTCTGTGGGGGCTCAAACCGGGCATGGGCTTCCTGTTCTGTACGAAGCAAGGGCGAATGCGAGATGCCGGATATGAGCGCGATGAGTGCGGAGAGGTCCAAGTTTATGTTGGGCATTGGTTCTAGCCGCTTGCGTGTCGGGGATGTCTTGGAAAGCGATACGGAGATAAAAGGCCGCTGGCCGAGCTGGACGTCGACACCCATGTCGCACAGGCATTGGATGGTCTTTTCAATGCGAGGGTCTGGGGTGTCGTCTTGGAGGGGGTCGAGGCGGGTTAGACGGAGGGAGACTTGTGGTATCATGGTCGTAGGCAGACTGGATGAGGGAGAGGGGATCAAGATGGGGTTGGCTTTTGCGGCTGCCAGCAACGCTCTGCCCATCTTCAGCACGGAATTATCAAACTCGGTCTGCGCGAGACGGGGGCGGGATTCGTCGTCATCGCTGGTGAGATAAGAATCGATCTCGCAGAACTCCATCACGAGACGGGTGTTTTTGATCCTGCGTCGTTGAGTACAAAGGACGGTAGCGTTGCGAGGGCGTACTCACGTGTTGACCCTCACCCACCTGGCGCCGTGTTCGGCGACGACGTCTACCTTGACGGCACGGGTCTTGTCTGCGGGAGAGAACATGCGGTATATTGCGACGGGCTGACGGGCATGGACGAGTTCGTCCCAGACGGCGACGAGATAGGGTGCATTGGTAGATGCGTTGGCATTTTGGCGGAGAAACTGCGAGAAGTGGTGAATGTAGGGAGAGCGAGAAAAGACAAGGGGTTACGTCGCAGTCGCGCTTGACCTCGTCGCGGAGGAATCTGAGGCCTGGGATGGGGTCGTTATTGTCTGGTGGTGCGGTGTCGATGACGGGGAGGGTAGTGGGGGGACGGAAGGACTGGACGGCGTCGTGTACGCGTTCAAGACGGGCGAGGAGTGACATTTCAAGCTCTGGCTCTCTCCATGACCGACTCTGCTCGACACCGCTCATCGACCATCAGGCCCGCCAGACTCAACATCCCCCTACAGAGTCCACTACCAACCAGCTCGACACCGACGCAGCACACCGCTCGCATTCGCGCCCATTTGGCCCATCTCCTCCCCAGACACGCCGCCTTCTGCCTCTCCCTCACGGTCCACCAGCTCAACAACGTCCCCCTCGTGCACGGCGAGTTCGGTCTCAAATGGAAGATAAAGGGCGTCACGTCCCACTCGGGCAACGGCATCCTCGACAAAGTCAAGGCTAGAAAAGTCAAGGCAAACATCTACCATCGATCCACGTCTGGAACCAGCACCCCCGGACCACCCTCGGTGGCCAGGGGCAGCGACACCGACAACGCCTCTCTCTTTGACGCCGCCTCCGACGCACACAGTGTCGCCAACAGCAGCTCCAATGACTATGCCCACTCCGCTGGCGGCCACTTGACGCGCACCCAGCCCATCCCCATCCCCGCCGTCGTCGTGTCTGTCAACTATCCCTCGTCCTCGTCCATGGCACGCAGCGTTAGTGGTACCTCGTCCATTGCGAGCGTCGGTAGCGTGTTGTCCATGGCACCCGATGCTAATTTCATTCACAACCCTCCTGGCTATCCTTCTGCCGACTGGTCCGGACAAGCACCTCAGAGTCCGGCGCCTACGCACGACCCAGAGCCGCCGCACAACGGCGACATCTCGACGAAGCTTCAGTACTCCCCCGCCAAGGGAATCACCCCATATGTCAAGCTCAAGGAGCACAGCGTCGTCTGGGAGCAAACGCTCAAGTTCGTCGTGCAAATGAGCGTGGGCAGGGACAGCCACGAGCTCGGCGACTGTCTGGCTAAGTTTGTCGTCATGCAGGTAGCTCCCCTCGTCTTGTGCTCGGTCCGATGTGCTCACCCCGTGTAGCGTGTGATCGCCGGTGACCCCGACGCGCCCCGGAACCCACGTCTCGGAGTGGTCTACCTCAACCTCGCACAATATGTCAATGCCGGCAGCGTCACGAGACGCTACCTCCTCCGCCAAAGCAAGACCAATGCGACACTCAGGGTCTGTTTCACCCACCCATTGTCTGTTTTTCTCCTTACTTATGTGCTCGTCAGCTCACGATCCACCTTGAACACACCGCGGGCGAAGTCGCTTACGTAGCACCTCCTCTGCCAAAGGACGAGATCCTGTCCGGCGTTGCAGGGATCCTCGAGTCGTCAGACGCGTACCGCGCCCGGCCGCGCACCTCGGATCTGTATGCGTCTGGTCCGTGCGATTCCTCATCCGACGACGCGGGTACGGCTTCTGGCTCTGAAGCCTCTTCCGTCGTCCCTGGATCAGCTGCGTCCCACGGGGGCTCCGCCCACACATACGGGCATTACCGCGGACGCGTGGTAGTGACGACGGTCAAGAAACAAAGACGCCCGTTCGAGGTGTCCAAGTTGCCATCGATCAACGATCCGAAGGGGACGGAGAAGCTGATCGAGGCGCTGTTTAATCCGGTGCCGGTCACGCAGCCTAGCCAGCTCAGCCCATTTACGTATCTCGTGGAGGTCGACGGGGAAGGCGAGGGCGACGCCAACGACGATGACGGGCACGGATCGTACAAGGGGGTCCACCATGAGACGCAAGGCAGCGGTGGCGCGGACAAGGCGGACGAGGACGGTTCGGTGTTATACACGGACATGTGCGACGAGGACGGCGCGCGGAGCGACTATCATTCGCTACGGTCGCACGCATCGGTGCCGGGTTCTCTACAGAGCAAGCGCTCTGTCCAGTCACTCGCGGGCAAGGTCGGGACGGCAGCGGGGGCCAGCACGAGCGTGGGGGTGCAACATGAGGGGACGATGGAGCGACGGACGTGGTGGCAAAAGGTGCTTCGTACACCGAATACCAACGGGTGACGTCGCGCTGTCGTTTTGTGTTTATCATTTCCGGTTCATTAGGACTTGGAGTGCCAAGGGGAACCATCTTAAATAGTTGGTCACTGCGATTAGTCTTTTAGTGACACGATTTATAATGCTAATAATAGAGCAGCGATTCATTACATTCACGGCAGAAGAAACGGCGCAAATTAGGCACTGAATGTTTTTTGCACAAGAGAACACGCTCGACAAGACATTTTCATCGGACTAAGAACGACGACGACGGCGCAAATCGCTCGTCCACGAAACGCTCCCGCTAATCAAGGTCGGCGAGCCCGTTCGTATTCCCGACTCTTCCGACCTGAGGCTCGAACCTCCACATCTGCGTCAAATCGTTGGGGGCGATTTGCGCGAGCTTGATCTAACGACGACGAGCATCAGGATACTATGACGCACCGCCAAGAGGGGAAACTTACCGGAGTCAAATCTTTGCCGCTGGGGAGGGACCACACCAGACCCGAGGGAAGCGTCGCGTTCGTCGCGGACGGAGCGAGGATCCTTTTGACCAACGTCAACGTTGGCAGAGAGAAGGAGGTTCAGACGTGTACGTGCCAGTGCAGACCGACGTGAGGGGTCGGTATGAGGGTCCAAACGGCCGCATCGTGACTACCGTGCAAGGCACTCCCCTTGCCTGATGAGTCCGAGATGGCCGTGCCGCGGTCAGATGCGGGACACTTACGATGAGGGCGTGGTCGGTGTAAGCATATACCGCGTGTGCCGTCGCTGCGCTGGAAATGATGACCTGGTTGACGTTGTTGGCGACGTTTTTCAAGTTCCACTGTGGCGAGTGTGTGAGCGTTGGCATAGCACTATGAGATGCACGAACGTACCACCATGTTGTAAGACATCGAGTTGTTGTGGTAGCCACCGATGACACCGGCAGGCGAAGCGAACAACAAGTCAGCATCCTGAGTGGTGAACTTGGCGTTGAATATCCTGTATTGACCGTTGGTGGGGAGAGGCATGGCGTTGAGTTGAACTGGGGCTACGAGGCCATAGAATTTATACCCTCGACTGAAGGTAAGCGGGGCAAGAGCTTTGCCATTACAGCGACGAAAAGAGTCAACTAGGAATGCTTCTCCCAAGTTTCGATCAGCGAGTGACCCGCTCACCCCACAAAGAGACCCCTCAGCAACCCCCCCTCGAGCGCACTACCCCGCTGCCGTGCCTTGTCCTTCCTTTGCCTTTGAGCCCTCTTGTCCGCCGCCTCTCTCCCCGCCGCCTCCTTGGCGGCCACCTCAGCAGCCCGTCGTATACGCTGTGCCTCGAGCGCGTTCTGCGCGTCTAGTCGCTCGCGCACGAGCAGCCGTAGTCGCATTCCTTCATCCCCGAGGAGCCCCGGGGACGTCTTCAGCAGGTACCCATCCAGTCCACCGTGCTGCACGGAAAGGGGAGGTCGTCAGCACCGTGTCCAACCTACAAGGCGGGCCATGCCTTGTGTATCGTCCTCAGCGCGCGTGCGGTCACCTTGACCTGCACGCGCCGCCCGAGCAACGGCGACTCAAACGTCTTGGTGTGCACGTTGGGGAGCCACGTCCGACGGGTCTTTCTGAGCGAATGCGGGACGTTGTTGCCGTACTGTATCATTTTTCCGTGGAAGAGACCGAGAGTGGCGCGTTTAAAGGGCTGGGAGAGGGCGGCGGGGAGTGTAGACAGCGTCGATGCAGTCGGGAACATGGTCGTTTGGGATATCAACAGGAGTTGCCTTTTCTGGAAAGAAAATCCAATGGAGGGTAGTACATGTGGTAACCAGGGGGTATCTACACCGCTCTCCCATGCCACGACTCAGGCGTTCTCCAACAGATAGTTGGCTGCAAGCTGTTCGTTCTTGTCGCACGCAAAGTAGGCTTCTATGACAGCTTGCTTGGGGAAGCCGAGCGCTTCGAGCTACATTGTTTGCCAAGTCAGGGCAGAGATTCTCCAAAGGATGAAAAAGCTCACGCGCTCGATGGCCTCCCGCTCTGTCTCCGTGACCCTGAGGGCCTGCACACCGGGAGCAGCGTCCCCGGTCGAGGAAGTTCCGCTGTCTTGCCCCATGCTATCCAGCAGTTGCATCAGCAGATCCGGATTCTGCGTCAGTAGCCGCCCAAGTTCAGGGTTTTCTTGAGCGAGCTGCTGAACAAAGAACTGCCTCATTTCTGGACTTTGTGTCACGAGCTGCCGGAGCTCGGCCATTCGAACGTTTGGCTGTGTGGTGTTGCTCAACCCACTGCCCCCTGCGCTTGGCATCCCTGCTCCGAGCGCGCTTCCTTGCTGCGGCCTTGCTGTAGACGTGGTGGTGAAGGGGGTGGACGACGACGACGACGACAGAGGCCTGTACTTGAAGGTGGACTGAGAGGCTGCATCAGATGCAGATCCGGTATCGGGTGCGGATGCTAGCGTGGATGAGTACAGAGGCCGATATTTGAACGTGGACTGAGAGGCTGCATTAGACGTGGATCCAGTATCAGGTGTAGATGTCGATGGAGTTGCAGACAGGGGCTTGTATTTGTACGTGGACTGCGAGACTGCATCAGATGCAGATCCGGTATCGGGTGCGGATGCTAGTGTGGATGAGTACAGAGGCCGATACTTGAACGTGGACTGAGAGGCTGCATTAGACGTGGATCCAGTATCAGGTGTAGATGTTGATGGAGTTGCAGACAGGGGCTTGTAGTTATACGTGGACTGAGAGACTGCATCAGACGCAGATCCAGCGTCGGGTGCGGATGCCAACGGGGATGAGTGCAAGGGCCGGTATTTGAACGTGGGTGCCGTTGTGACCGGCGGGACAGGCGTTGTGGATGTAGTGTCAGGATCAGGTATGGATGGTGATATCGGAACATGTTGGAACCGGGGTGGAGGTGTGGTTGGTAGGTCACCGTCAGACGCGGACGGAGTTTCAGAGGTAGGGGCGGTTGCCGTTGATGGGTTGCCGTCAGACACAGACGGAACTTCGGAGGTAGGAGCGGGTGTGGTTAATGGGTTGCCGTCAGACGCGGACGGAGTTTCAGGGGCAGGGGCGGATGTGGATGTGGATGAAGGCATTAATGGCTTATACTTGAATGGGAACCCACTCCCAATCGGCGGGAGGGTTCCCAAGGACGATATCAACTCAAGGTCAAACGCAGTTGGCTCCGAGGGGACTTCTGACGCGTCTTCATCCGTAGGATCGAAAGTAATGTCCAGCGTAGATATGTCGAACTCGTATCTTTCTGGGTGATCATAGTATTCAATTACCCCTATTTCGGCAGGCACGGGGAGTGGTGGTTCAGCCTATAACCCAAGAAGTGGTTAGATGAGGGAAATAGAGCAGGATAGCTATCCCACCTCTGATATCGTGAGGACCAAGAAGCCCTTTTCGCTAATCCCGCACGATTCCAATGTCTTATCGTCTTCAAGGTTGTCGGCTGTATTTGATGAGCGAATAAGGGGAGCGATGAAGAGATGAGTGTACCGCAAAAAAGGACATTTTGAGTTTCGATATCGTAGCCATGAGACGCATTGATCTTTACTTTGAGATCGCGGATGGTGTCTGAAGGCTCGGCGTCGAGCTGGGGCAGAACTGAGCCAGGTAGGGTTCAGACAAGATGAGGCAACGGACCTGAAAGTCTGCGTCGGGCTTCAGGTATATCCTGAAGTTCAGCTTCATGATGGTCAAGAAGAAAGAGGGCACACACAGGATCTGAGCTGAAACGCGCTATAAGTCTCATGCATCGCCACCAGAAGATCCTGTATCTCGCCACTGGCAGGCACAGCATTAGCCGGAACTTTGCAGGTCAGACATTTTCCACAAAGCGAGATAAAGTCTACTGAATCAAGGTGATGGTAAGACATGATACATGACGTGTATTCTTCTGCAAAGCCTGAAGTCGACGTTGTTTGAGAAACTAGAGCGGAGTATTGCCCCCACTGCACCTTTCTACGCAAGAACTCTAGAATACGGAGGTCGTGCCACACCGCCCTCCGCAAGATTCCGGTGGCCCACCCGCAGTCACCGCGTCACCCAGCTAAGATGTCCCAATCACAACTAAACACGACGAGTGAGCACCCCCTGATTTCATTTGCCTCACAATCTCGTTTCACGACAGACTCCGGTCACTACGACGCGGACGAAGACGAAGGTGGTAGTCCCAGGATGAAGACGACCTAGGCGTTCATACGGCCAACGCGACACCCCAACCCGTCGTCATTGTAAACAAGAACGGGGACAAGCAAGAGGATAACGCCGCCGCGTGTCGGCAGGTCACGGTCTCATGCGCTTCGACACCCCATCAAATATGTAAGGCACTCCCGTTCTTCGTTAGTCATTCATTGCCATTGATGCATCGACGTCGTTCGTAGCGCATGGTCCGGTTCTGCGCAGGCAGGTTGACATACATTTCTCAGGCGATGAGACCCATCGCTTGCGCTCACATTCACCGTACTGGCGCCACACGTACGTTCTTGTCTTCCTCCCGGGACTCGCCATCGGACGATTATTCGATGTAGGATACCACACTTCTTCGGCAGTTGTCTCATAATTGCGTGCACCTTCCCCATTGCGGAGTGTACGGTGCGTTAGCAGGTTTTCTTGGCACAGGGAGTAGGCATCTGAGTGAGTTTTGCCCTTCTTCCACGCGTGTCCCCTTGTTCATTCGTGCTGTGATGCATCCTGTCAAACAACTAGATTGCGATATACTATTTAGGTCGGCATATGGGGTTGTATCACATTGGTTTCGAAACGGAGGGGCGTAGCGCTGGGTATCACCGCTACTGGGGCATCGGTCAAAGGGACTATATTTCCGATCGCAGCACAAAATTTGATACCTGAAGCGGGGTATGTGCAGCTTTATTCTCCTCTCTTGACGTGAGTCCCACTATCCACGCACCAGATTCAAGTGAACGATGCGCATCTTTGGGTTCATACTGATCGCCTTACTTGGTGTGGCAAATATCGTGAGCTCTCGCACCTAAGCATTTCATTTCGCGACTAACGAGATGGTGGATGCACAGACGTTGGATAGACGACTTCCCCCTATAAACATGAAAGGTGGTCTGTTTAACTGGGCTGCACTCAAGAACCCAGCATATGCTATTTATTGCACCACGGGTCCAACCACCTATGTTTTGCATTTTCGTCTTCTACTTCTTCCCGAATCAAAGGATGTGGTCGAATGTAGTATGACTAACGCGCAGCGGCTAGTGTTGACATACATACCCTTCAAGCAGGCGTCCCAGCTGATATTGCATTCTTCCTCATCGCCATCTTGAATGGCTGCTCTGCGTTCGCAGGGATTGCGGCTGGACCGCTTGCGGATCGACTTGGTGAGTGTCGCCCTTACGTCTGCTGTCGACTCTGGCACTGATAATGCGTGGACAGTCGCAATCATGTTCCCATTTCTTCTCGTAACCGCCATCGTGACGTTTGTGTGGCCGTTCGCGACAAGCAAAGGCGTGCTCATTGCGATCTCGGTGAAATACAGGCGCGCTAGGTCAACATTATCAACGGGTCGTTGCAAACGCTCATTCGTCCCCTCCGGTAGTATTTCGTGCGGGACCTACGTGGCTCTCGTTTCCGTACCTGCCTCGTCCATGGATGCCCTCGGCGACGTCGGCCGACGCTTGAGGCTGCTCTTGAGTTTTGCTGCCTTCAGCGCTCCCAGTGGACCGCCAACATCTGGGACCATCAATACCGCCTCAGGCGGCTTCAAGGACGTGGGATGATTCGCAGGTGAGTGTGCCCCGAGTCGCTCTGGTTCCGACACCGCTATAGGGTTGGATTAGGCAGCGTCCTGCTCCTCTCGGCGTTCTTGCTGCTGTTGACACGGTATCTTCACCTCGGCGAGTTGTCGGGCAAGTTCTGAATGACCTCTCTCCGCCACCTAATATGACCACCGATTATGGAGTAATGACGTGTACGGTGTGCGATGCATGGGTGGGAGCTCACTTGACATCTGCCGCAAATTGAGTACGTGCAGGGACGATCGCACAGCGGGGGCAGTCCGTATAGTATGTATCATTCATGACTTTAGATGTCGCCAGTGCCTAGTCAAAAAAATCAACATGCCCTACTATTCCACTAGAGCTTGATATCGGAACATTGGTAGAGCATTGTCGCAAGGTAAAGTTATTAAGAAAGTACTCACTTTTACTAGTAGCGGATGTGGTATTTCTGAACCAAGCGAAGGAAGTTCTTGATCAGATGGTCACGGGCTTGCACAATACCCAGGGGTGTCTGCTCACCCAGGAAGGATTAGCACCAGTGTCCAGCAAAACCCTTATCACAATCCTTCAGCCTGGGGGTCGTTTCGACGCCATGTCTGGACGCCCAAAAAGATCGACAGGCTGAGATGCATTGGCCAGAGCTTGCTCGTCGAGGTCAAATATGAAAATGTCAATGCGCCAGGGTTCCACATATCAGGAAAAAATCTACAGGGTGAGCAGTACAGGTGCATAAAGATCGACTGTTGTCCCTACATGTATTAAGATATGCACAAGAAAAATCTCTGCCAACGAGCGACAAAGGGCCACGTTTCGTCTAAAGAATTAAGAGAACTAACTTCCTCCCCAAGAGAATCGTGGCAGACCGAAAGACGCGAGGATCAAGCAAGATGCTTGCCGATGTGTACCTTTCCGTGTAGCGGCAGCCCCTTGAGCTGGAACCCGACCTCTTTTCCGTCTCCATCATGGAAAGGCAAACCGTGGATATCAACGCCAACGTCGACAGTGCCCTGCAGACTAGCCGTTGCGCCGTGTGGACCAAAGAGAATCTACGACACACCATGGATGAGTCTCGCACGAAAGATAAAAAAGAAAAACGCCAAGCGACGTACCTTGCTCACGAAATCACTAAACTCTTGCTCTCTCCCTGGTATGACTTGAATGGGCACATCGACGATCGATGCTGTCACCGAGAAGACAGATCCTTCGTCGTCCGCGCCATCATAAACACTCTTCGCATCTAACCAATCATCGGGTTGTATGTGACCGAATGCACGGGGGGGATAAGGACGTGGGAGGCGACTCGGAACGTTTCCAAGAGCCTCATGAGAGGAAAACGACTCGACGTCTCCGTCATACACCAGGATGTCGGGCATTATACGCTTGACATCCATTTGGAAGTTCATGCCCTTCGGGAGCACAATCAAGCCAAAGACCTCTCCGCTCGCCAAGAACTCGGTTCCATATGGTTTGACTTTCATGTTACGAATTGTCACGTTGCGCAAAACCTTGGGCTTTGTGGCTGGCGAGGGAAATTCTGTTTTGATGACAAGAGACGGAAGTAATGGGGAGGTAATGGATATTGGGTTGGGTTGGAGAGACAGATAACGAGAGGCGAACGAGGACACAGCCTCGATAGCAGTGGATGGTAGCGGAAGGACTTTACCGGCGATAATAAGCGTCACATTAGGGTGAGTGAGCGAGAACGGTTTGGTTTCAGCAGAAACAATAGGAATATAGGTATCTTGACTCCTAGTTGGGAGCGATATGACAAAGGGTAGTGCAGGGACAGTCATGTTAAAGTTAGGTGGTACAGGGTCGATGATGGAAGCACGAGCGTTCAGCTGAATTTCCTTGTCCGTAGAGGATATGTCGAAAGATTGGACCGAAACCAACCGAGAGAATGACGGTAACGGGTTGTTCTTGCCAGGTTCCGGTAAACCTGGGATTGGAGGGACTGAAAAGTTGGTGTTTAGAACGCAAAAGCAGATGGAATACAGAGACTCTCACTTGGTAGCGATCGTCGGACTTCGAGGTTATGGAGATTAGAGCTGAGAATGCTCTTCCATCCTTTGCGACTTGGACCCCCACCCCACACTGTAAGTTCGGGAATAGACACCCGGAGTGACGCGGTTCCATGATGCCACGAATCTTCCAAAAATCGGAGAAGATCTGAGGAATTATCCGTTGGGTGTACGAAGAGAGGTATGGATACTGGTGTCAACCATGATGAATCAAGGGGGGGATCAGTGCTGATAGGCAACTCCACTGGCTGTGCCGAGAAGTTGGCGAGCAAAGCACGGTCTGAATAAACATGGACTGTGGCGACGCTGGCAGACACGGTACCAAGGAGGCGGACGCCCAGACGGCCAACAGATTTCCACAAGCTGCTTATGGTCCCTTTGTCACCAGCGTTTACGCCAATGATGGTCCCAGCGTCGACACCCACTCTGGCATCCACCCTTAGCCAAAGCCCACCGTCTGTGGCATTGATAACGTCTACCCTGTCTGGGCCCTGGAAGCTCAGACCATGTGCGAGCACGTCATCTGGTGAGAGTGTGTAAAACCGGGCTGCATAGGAGTATGCAAGAAGCGCGAGAGCGAGGAAGACGATCAGGGAGAGGAAGAGAGCGCATACGAAGATAAATATCAGTCTCTTCCAGAGTCGTTGCCGTGCTACGGAGCTACTCGCGGGGTCGACTTCATCTTCGTGTGCGCTAACCTGACTAGACCCGGCCTCGAGGAGCGGTGTCGTCTCGGTCGCTTCGCATGGTCCGCGTTTACCCTTTCCCTTTGTGTAGCGCTGTTGATCCTCGAGGTCCGCTGCCATGGAGGTCGTAGGAGTGGAGAAAGCGTTGTTGGCAAGCTGCCCAGCCTCGCTGAGCGTGAGTGCCTCGGTGGCTGTGCGATCAAACGTGGCTACTACCCTGACCGAATTCGGATCGTCCCCTAGCTCGACTCGAAACATGCAGCTCAGGCCTGCCACTACTCCATTTCGCTCTCACAGCGGGAACAGCGACAAGTGAAAAACCAGCTCTCCTCCAGCTGCCGCCTCCTTTGGTTCACCGACGAGTCCGTCTCGATATAACTGATGCACAACTCCTCTCCAGCCTCAATTCTTCGGGTGGTCTCGAAATAAAGTGCCCTTCCCACTCGTTTCTTTCGCACGTTTGGCACACAACCTACGATCATCCGTGTCAGCCCTGTCCAGATCACACGGCAGCGGGACGCACTGTGATTAAAGTAGCTCGCGCTGACCCATGTCCCCCATCCCATCATTTCGTCTCTCCGGTCACCATCCCACATCCCGAACGCGTTCCCAACGTCACGAGCGAGCACTTCGCGGACGGTAGATACGTATCCTCGGAGATACTGTGGAAGCGCGTTCGACAGGAAGACGAAGACACGCAGGTATGCAGTGAGCATGTACGGTCGCGCCCGGATATTGCACAGTTCGTTCGCCTGGAGCCGGAGCAACTGCGGCCAGGACTCGGACCGGTTACACGTCGTCGGCGACATCGCATCGCCAGATGAGACATCTAGACGTTCGTCGCAGTATCGGCGCACTATTGCAGCCGCGAGCGAACGTGCGATCTCGAGTTCCATTTCCTCTATATGCAGTGTGGAGCAGAAATAGGCAAGCTGTGCCTTGGAAGCCACGAGCGCCTCTGCACGCTCCCAGGCTGCATCAATAACCTCTTGGGTGATCCACTCAGATCCGTCCCCGGACTCGAAAGTGAGGAGAATCGATCGAATCCTGACTTGCTCCTCTAGGGACTTGAACCGCTTCCGAGTTGCAGCCTGACCCTTGGTCAGGAGTGCATCCACCTGCATCAACAAGGCAGACGCATCATCGTGCTCCCAGCTATCTTTGCAGTCTTCGCTACAAAACCAGGCAGTCGCTGCGCCTGTTCGAGTCCACTTGACGCTCCAGGTACGAGAAGACCCGGCGGTGGATGGCGCGTTATCGCTTGCAGAATATGTGAAACAATGGGCACAGACTTCTTTGCGGTAATCTTTGTAGATAACATAGGCGAAAGGTGCCTCGCACGAATGTATCCGCGTCCCGGATGCGATATCGGAGGTGGCGAACAGGGAACGGCCTCCATGGGTTGTAGCTCGGAGCTCCAAGTACGGGGATCCACCGAACATCGAGTGCTCTGGACTGTCGGCCAAGGAAGAAGACATATGAGCGGATGTCCAACTCATCGGCGACCTTACTGAGAGGCGCCAATATTTCGGTGAGCTAGTGCCTGCTCCTCGAGTCCTCTCATGACAACGGCTACAAATGGGATTTAAAAGATTCGGCACAAATAGTACCCGATGTCACTGCTCGCCGGTAAGCATTACACCCGGTCCATCCCCGGTGTCACCCCGAACCTGTCCTACGTCTTCCGACGCAATTCCGTCACCTCCACCAATTTCGGTAGGTTGAAATCGACTAACATATCCCGGAGGTCAAATCTGCCAATTTTCTCTGCCCACCCCACGAGCCTGTCCTTTTCTTCACCCTCTGCAAGGTCTCGGCGCCGGAGCAAGTACCGCTTGAGCATCCACGGAGGACCAAACCGAACGAGGACCCCGAGAGCCAACTCCTTCTCCTCGACGACCCACTGATAAGGCGAGCCCCCGGTGCGGTCATGTAGCGCCTGGAGCACCTCGCAGAACTTGGCCGGTTTCTCGGGCACGTGCTTCTCCAAGAGGACCAACAAGTCGATGGCGTCGTCGTCTTCCTGGGTGTAGTAGCGAAGATGCTCGAACCCACCCTCAAAGACATACGTCAACATAGGACAGCGGTCGACGATGGAGTAGCGCCGGGAGATGTCGAACATGAACGCTTGGTTGTAGGACTTCTCGACCACCTTTTCAATACCGCCTGTCATGATATACGTAATTGAGCGCAACGCGAGATCCCTGTGTATGTCGTGCGCGTTAAAGAAGTATCTCGAGAATTGCTCGTCCTTCGGGTGTGGTTGGGTAAGGAAAGTCTATGGGAGAGATCCATGGGATCGTATCTCGTCGTGCCAAATTGGTGTCTCTTACCCTTACGGTCGGTTGACCGAGGCCAAGCCTTGAGGTGCGGTCGTCGATCTTGACGAGATTTCCGCAGAGCATCAACATGTCCTCCGGGGTCACGACAGTCAAGTCACCGTTCAAATGAAGCGGTGGAGTATGTCCTAGCTCAATCTGGACCGCCTCGATGATTTGAGACAGCGACAATGGACGAAGTGCACCGCCTAGCCATCGCACCACCATCGAGACAATCAGTTGGACGTCTTCGCTCCTTTTGTTGACCCTGCGAAGGAGGTTGTAGTGGATAGTCTCGAGGTCCGTCGGAGCATTATGAATCATGTCGTTTACCTGCACAACGGACTGACAGACATCGAGAGAATCAACAATACACTGCGCATGCCAGAAGCTGACGGAATATATTAGGTAGCTAGCAGATGCTGGGTAGCAGGGAGTGACACTCACGACCCTTCAGCGCACTCAGTCACGGCGTCCAACACTTCGACCTTCTTGTGGTGGGGAATGGCATAGAGCCTAGAATGGTCCATCATCCGTTTCATCAACCACTCACGCATGTCTGCGTTCGTGTACCCGATATAATCCTCCAGGTTGATAGTAGGTCGACCCCGATATTTAGCGAGAATGTCTGGTTCTGGCCTACTTGCGACCAAAACTCGAACATTCGGTTCCTGCATGGCTCTCTCGAGAAATGCCATCACCGCTGGAATGTCATCACATTCATTTAGACCATCGACGAAGATGACTTTCTTCTCATGCGACCGCATGGCATGTAAAACGAGATCTTCCAAGGTCTCCAGATCTGTGGGCGGGGGAAGACCATCCAGATGTCGCCGGGTAAGATCAGGGAAGATGACTGCGAGGTCCGGCTCTGGGACTTGTAGGAACTGCACAAAGAGCGACTTGAGGACGGTCGAGGTTTTCGACGAACGCATGTCGCGGAAATCAAAAAAGTGAAACGCGGGAAAGAATTCAGGGAGAACAGGTGGCAGTTCGTCGAATTCTCGCTTAAATCCATCCTGCTTTTCTTGTTCCTCGACCTTCTTCCATAGCTCCCTGAATATCTGATCGACTATCGCAGCACTGCAAGATATCAGGTTGGTCCCGGGGAGAATCTCGATGACGCACAGAATGACAGATTTGCCTGAAGCAGCTGTGTCATAGTGAGAGATCGGGTCACGGCAGGAAAGAAAATACAACACACCTCTGCCACGAATCCAAAGGAACCCTTCTTCGGCTGACCGCCACTCGTGGTAGCATTTACAAACGTCTGCGTTGAAAATCCATTTGCACGTTCCTTCATGCCTTTGTCGCAACATGAATTCTTGCCTATCGGTTGTATCGATGAAGCCTACCCAGTCGATGATGTCCACCGCCAGTTGAACTGTATCCACGCATTCATTAGATCCGCATGACAAGTGACAGCGAGACCAACTTTTTGGATCCAACTTTCTGTGGCTAGAGCGCGGCCTCAGCAGGACGGATGCGAAAAGACTTTCGAGCGTGACGTCAAAGAAACTCACGATGTGTAAAAGTTGTCGTATAGCGCATCCGCAGCTGCTTTCTTGTACACTTGAATGAGACGAATCTCCTCGTTCAGCATCTCCAACGTAAGAGGGAACGGCCCCCTCCGAGTGGGCGTAGCGACTTTCCTATGCTCCTCGATTGCATGTGACATGACGTTGTACACGTCTCTCATGCGGGAAGCAAACATCGCAAGAGATCCTTCCGAGACCCAGAGGCTCTCTATTATCTTGCGACGGTCGAGGTAACCCTCGGCCTTGCGTTCGTCGCTAGCATCGAGAAGGATCTTGGTACTGTTCGCGGTACCGCCCACGGTGATGTACTCGTCGAGGAGCCGTCTTCGAGGAGCTTCTGATTCGCTGTCTGAGGCGAGAAACCGACCGAAGCAGATGATGGTCTTGGACAATAATGACGAAAACCGGTCGATCCTCGCCCGAACGTCGAGCTCGGATACAGAATTCATGGTGGAGCGAGGAGCGCCGCGTTTGAAGCAGGGCGGCGCGTGGGATGAGGGATCCAATTGGGATACCCTACAGCAACTATGCGTAGAATGGGCGCCTGTCTCTGCGAGGCGGCTCCTTTCATCCTATGTAGATGGGAGTTCGAGATATCAAGTTCAGCAGCAGGCAAAGGACGTCAGTAAAGTGAGCGGTGTCAAGTTGGTTGTCGCTGATGCAGATCGGTCGCTTCAAGCTGCAAGTCTTGTTGAACTCGAACCAGTTCATGTACGCTATCCCACCACAAATTTCTTTAAAGCTTCGACCTCGCTCGTGGAAGGATCACTCCTTCGAACACCACACATCGTTCTAGGGCTGTCTTCGACTTCACAAACAAGCGGTTCAACATTCCTTGGACCCTCACTAGCAGCCTCCACTGCCCAGGTAATCCACCATTGCAGCGCATTCACCCGGCACCGTCATCAAGGATATAGAACATCTCCCGACCCCCCCCCCCCCCCCCGTAGAACAACTTTGAGTTTCACCCGGTTTATACGAAGCATATTAACCAACCCCGGGCTTGTCGTCCTTCACATCTGTCGTGCGTAGAGGCTAGTCCACTCCTGCCCCTTGTTTATGTTCAGGCGCATGGATGGCGCACGGACTCTCTGATGAGCAGCGTCCTATTTATCTTCACTGAACTCAGTGTTAGATTCACCCCTTGCCACTGCGGATATTTGTAAAACGCCAGTGTCTGAGCAAGATAAAAGGAGACGTTCGCTTTCTATCCAGCCTACAAATGTACTAACTCGGTAGGGCATTGCGGATGGAGAGGATCGCCTAGTCCCTGCTGTGTAGCCCCGCGTCCAGGCGCCGTCCCTCAAACGCATCAACGTGATCGTTGATGGCTGCGACCGAGACCCATCACGAACGTCCAAAATGTCTGTAGGTTGTCCGTACGGCGTTTCCGATCGAACTATCAACGCTGCTTCTGCGGCTCGGTTGCAATTGTGCGCAACTTTTTCTCTTCTGTTGACGTGTAAGCCACAGTTGGCGAAATGAGACAAGTCGTTGGCAATTGCTTGCAGTGACATTGAGGGTTCGACCAAGCGAGCGAAACGTGTGGGCATCCACGCAAGTGGGGCCGTAAAATCCCGATCATGAAGCCTTTTTCATTGCTTTATAAATCGATCCTTGAATCTCGCTAGGTTCTTTCGTCCGTCCGCAGACTCCCGTGCGGGTTTGGGGGAAGGTCGGCAGCGACAGTGACGTTGAAAATAAACTTTTTTAGCCGATGAATTATGACCCTGAGATGTGGTGCATGATGAGATGTCGTTGTTAACGGCGACCGGCCGGGGTTGGCCGTGAATAAATGTCATTTGACCTCATGCACATAGTAATTTCGACAGCGCCGTCAGGCAGGGGTCAACGATATGGGAAAGCAGTGGCACCTTGTTCCTTGTGCATATCACTCATACAAGTCAGTCAGATGGCGAGGCTATCTTTCGTCGTTTGTGCAATAACGGATACATGTTTCTGAGGCTATTAACTCGAGGTAGAGTATAGAGGGTATCCGAGGCAGAAACAAATCATACAACCATAGGTGACTCGTACGAGACCCGGAAGAGAACGTTAAGGGATACAAGGTTCCGAAAGTGTCATTGATGAGATCAGTGAAGTAATAGTGCAGATGAAAAAAAGATTACGGTGAGAAAAAAGAAAGAGAAAACTTCTCGAGAAATATGACACGCCGATTTTTTAAGGGACGAGTCCACTTGGGTAATGATTGAGGGGAGTGGTCGGTCGCGCCAGCGCGTCAGATTTTAGTGCGCACCAGCACCAAGGTTCATCGCGCCTAGTACGATTTCCCATGCGAGATCAAGACAATCCCAGAGCTCGGGATCGTGGACGCCGAGAGCGACCGCGTTCCGCCAGACTGCGGCGATATTTTGGGCGACGTTAGTAAGCGCGACCATTCCGGGTGCCGAAGAGATTAAGTGTGCTGAAAGTTTGTGCAGTGCTTGACCGGAAGAAAGGGTGCCCCTTACAGCCTGAGAGGATGCGAGGGTAGAAAGGAAGCTGGAGGGAATCGCTGGAACGAGGGTGGAAAGTAGTTGAGCAGCGGAATGTGTATATAAAAACGTGTGTAACGGCGCAAATGCGACAGGTGATGGCACCGAGAGCGGGAGGATTGGTAGGGTGACGCTGACAGTGGCATTTGGATATCCGGACACGGTGGGAGGAGGTAAACGAGGGAGAGCCGCGCACTGGGAGGCGAGGACTATTGCGTGTGTGGGGACGAGGAGCGTAGAAGAGTCCTGAGAGGACGATCTGGAAAGAGCCAGAATGTGCGTTGGGAAGGATGGTGCATGGGAGGTTGCACGAAGTGGAATAGTGAGGGATCGCGTGTGCTGGAGCTGCGACCGCGGCATAGAAGATGGTAAATGGGAAGGCGAGAGCGCCGACATGCCACTCAGCATCCTACCAGATCGTAAGCATTGACGGGCATATAACGAAGCAGGGTACTCACTGGTTGGCTTGAACACGCAACCCACGGCGAACATACTCGATAGCGACGCCGGCCAGTTCTGGAGCGACTGCTACGATGTTCTGAACAGGGATCTCGGCGTAAGGCGGACGCTGAAGAGTGCGGGGGAGTTGTACGTTGGCGGGGTAGGATTGTTGAACGGAGTACATGGCTGATGCAGAAGACGCGTCTTCGGAGTCCCAGATTGCTTTCGTCTGGATGGGGTGGGCGGGGCGAAGCTGAAACATTATGGGGAGTGATTTAACGGAGCAGGAGACAAAGGTTGCTGAGAAAGGTTTGTTCCGTGAACGCGGTTAAAGCACGCTGTGAGTTCTGGGATGTTACCGAGGGCGGTGAACGTTCTTATACTCATCAAAGGGCCATTTGTAGCACAAAGATATGTTCAAGACATGCGTCGACCAGGGACCTACTTTCTTGCGAATTTGGTCAGTCGTTTGTTGGTGACCGTTTAGGTAACTCATCGGGCTGGCTTTGTAAAGATAAACCCTAATCCACATCGTACACACGAACGCCCTCGCAATAGTCATCACGACATCCCTGATGGGGGACCTTGTTCTGCCTTTAGCTACCCCTTTGAGACTTGCCTGCTGTGGTCAAGATTTTTCCCCCGCTAGACAAGGTTGTCCAGCGCGTACAATGGTACCAATGTTCCCGATCGGACACGAGGCCCGCTTACTACCGGTCTACCCTCGAGTGGTACGTTTGATACGCGTGTCCGAGTCTTGTCAGAAGAACCTCTGGAATGGAATACCTTGTTGATCTGCGCTATACGTAGCCGAGCTCCGGTCGGTACCTCTACCACGTCCAAATCTTG
>JBBPKC010000022.1:87634-98438 GCA_038089055.1 Tylopilus aff. balloui | reverse complement strand
AAATTACTACAATAATATCATTTTAAAAAATCTTTAGATCTATTGGACCAAATCCTATAAATCTTGGGTCTAGATAGCCAAGAGTATCTACTATATTTCATCTCACCTTTACTAAGTGAGATTTTCATATATACATTTATTATTTCATTACTACCTCTATATAGCTAGATATCACAGCAGTTTTGGAAGTCACTATATATTTCATCTTACCTATTCTAAGTGAAATTCCCATAAGTGAATGCAGTGTGCTTTACACACTATGTGGGAATTAACATTACAATGGCTCTGTTGCTCACTGTACATTTTTACAGGCTGTACCCCTGCACAGCATGTAAAAATTCCCAATTAAACTGACTTGCCAAAAAAAACATCTACTGTCACATCAGCCAAACAATCACCAGCTGGCAAAATCAAATTCTTGACCATAGGGATATTGAACCCAATGTCTTGCTGTGGCCAGGACTGAACAGCACCACCAGATGAGTGTTTAATGCCTACCATTGGTAAGTGACTTCAGCTACCTAGGCCGCCATGACTGAAGGTCAATGTTTGACGTGTGGCAAGTAGTGTGGCACGATAACACGCGCGCAAGGCCAGCTGTTTCGAGGCAGCACCGCCACTGGTCGTGCCGCGGTTGCTTGCAATGGCGACATGGCTGGGGGGACACGTCCCATGGCTACTACCTCTCCGCGCCAACTCCCGCCTGTGGTCCCAGACCCGCACCCACCTCAACATCGCTCTCCATGCTCCCCCGCCTGCCTCGCTCGAGATCGAATCGATGCCATATCCCACCACACTCCCAGACACCTCCGTCTTCGAGCCCATGTCTGACGAATACGCATCCGTGTCCGCGCCAGGCCCACACCAGCCCGCTCCGCTCACCTCCTCAGACGCCCTGGCATCCCTCGTTACTAAACGCGACTTCACTGCCGCAGAGTCCCTCCGCAAGGAGTTGGTCGCCCACCATATCCCCATCCCCCGCGACGTCTTATATCTCCGCGTAGCCCTGCACGCCATCACACAGCATCGCCAGAGATCTGCCATGGAGCGTCTGGAGGCGTTCTCGGCCTGGCTATCTCTCGCCCCAGATCGTCACGAGGCGTGGCAGTCGTTTCACGACATCCGGCAGAGGCTTTTCTGCTCCATGGATCGTCTCAATCTCACGCTTGTATACCGCTTCGGTCTCATGCTCGCGTCCAAGGGATATTGCTCGGGAGACGCAGCTGTGCAGGTCGTCTCGACGCTCGCGCGCTATGCTCGGCCATCCGTCGTGGAGCGGTATCTACGCCAAGTGGAGGATGCGTCACGGGAGTACCATTTGAAGTTGGGCACAGCTCTACTGTCAGACTCGCTCGCCGGCGCATACAATCTGTCCGTCAGAACGGTCGCACTCGGAGGCAAGACTGAGGCCGCACTCGGTCTCATCTCGGCGGCCCACTCGCGTGGAATTCAAGTTTCCGACTTCACGCTCACCTTAGTCGCCAACCAAGTTGCAGGTCGCTCGACAGTTATCGACCGCATTCAGGCCATGTATCCTTCCTGGAGTCCAGGAGACACCAATGCCCCGTTTGCTGCAATAGCTTGCGAGACGATCCCAACAGAACACACTGTCGACGTTGCGGCACTGGCCGCACGCCTTCGCGCCCTACGTGTCGGCCTGCGATCACCTTATCCGCCTTCCCACCATGCCCTGCAGAGTTTCATTACACCATATCAATCTCTCGGCCGCACCCGCGCCCTCCCGCTCCTCCGCGCCCTCGCCTATGGTCACTCTCCAAGATCAGCCTCTGCCTGGGTATTCACTGCGATGCTTTACCACCGCTCACGCCGGGAATCACTCCACCTTTTATTCGTATTCATGAAGCACTTTTACCTCGTCGGCGTCCCGCATAAGACGCTGCTCTCGCTCATCCGAGGCCCGCGGGGCCAACAAGCGCGAAAAGAGCACCTCGCGCGGTGGATGACCAGCCCCTGCTCGGTGTATGCCAAGCTCTGGCCGTCAGCGTACCATACCGCGCTCGTCTGGGAAGCACTCGTGCTGCTGCTCCCGTCCAGGACCGAGCGAGACCGGCTGTATGCGCTCTTGGTGTCGCTCGTCCGGCGGAGCAGACGACCTGAGGGTGAACATATCCACGAATGGGAAAGGGACACTGACCGGGTGGTGTTGGCGCTGTCTCCGGACGCTTACGATGCGGCGCATTTCTCGTCGTTCGTGTCGGTGTGGGCGAGACGACATCCTGCGCGGGCGGCGAGTGTTCTGAAGGACATGGTACAGCTAGGTGTGCAGCCAACGATGGTCCAGTGGAGTATGGTCGCGAGAGGGTATGCTCAGCACGACGATCCGCTTGTTGCGCTGCGCATCTTGGATCGCCTGGAGGAGATGGTATTTGGGTACGAGCGGGAGGTAGACGACGAGATGGGAGGGGAGAAGGGGAAAGGAGAACCTGGTGAGCATCCGCCGGATGCGCTCTTTGGCGTGCATACCAACGTGTTGCGTGGGTTCGTCGTCGCCGGGGACGTACAGCATGCACGCGAGGTCGAGAGGCGGTTGGTGGAACGGCTGGGGTATCAAACTGGAGACCGGTCCGCGACGGACGCGAGTATTTCGCTTTTGAGGGAGCTCGAGAAGGAAACTGGCTCTTGAGTGAACCAGCTCCATGGTGCGTTTCGAGTTCTATTGGCACGTTCGGGTGTTTTGACGCGGACTACCTTTCTTCCTGCGCCTGCAGCCGAGCGTCAATTGATCGGGCACCTTTTCGGATCGCTGTGTCTGGGCGCGTGGTTGGCAACATCGTCGAGCCACCTGAAACACGGCACTTTATGTCACTCAGTGGTTACGTTCATCGTTGGATCGCACCACATGGCATCCGCATCCATAATGGCAGTACTTATCAGAACGTGTGGTAATGTGCACGAAAAGCATACGACGAAACAGATAAACAAGGGTGCGTGAGTAAGTATGACACATGCAGAGGGGAAATAGCCCAATGGTCCCCGGATCGTCATAGGAGTATTAAAGTGCCCAACCCCGCTTGGCAGAATCTGTCCGGTAAAGTGCGATACATTTCGGAGAACTATAAGACGAGCAAGGAAGCCTCGATTTCCATATGCGGGGAAAGTGGCTTTGTCCGCCACGGGGATAGCCAGCGTTTCAAAGAATATTTAGCGAGCAAAAAAGAGGGGATCATTACGGGGGAATGGATATCTAAACCGTACCAGTCAAAATGCCAAATCGGCTGTACGATCTAAAGAAACACATTGGACCGTGTGTCGAAAGAAAAGGGTCTTGTACCGGGAACGAAACTATTGAGAGGTCTGATCGAAGCCACCACCTAAAGGCTCCGCTTTTCGAATATTGGTATAGGCAGGGGGAAGCTCTATCATTTCTGGCTGCCCAGACTCTTGGATGGTGCTAGGGCCGGCATCTTCGTGTTGGACGATGTTAACCGCTCTCAGCTGCCTCGTCATGCCCGACTTGCGCGAGCTCGTCAGGGCCGTCACAGACCCGGGGGACAAGGCACGGCCCTCGAGCTCGGGGGTTGCAGAGCTTGGGTCTGAGAATGATGTCACTCCCGACTGCCGCCAGGCAGAGCTAGTGAGTGAGTCGGATAGAACTGGAGAACGACGGAAACCGTCTTCGCGTGCAGACAAAGACGACAGGGTGGGAGCCGTGACGAGGTAGGGGTCTGGCTGCAGGTACGGGGGAGGCTGGTAATCGGAAGGCGGATCGTTGTCGTCTGGATCGTCCTGTATGAGATCGACAGGTCGCTCTTTCTGCGTTATTGGGATCTTGCGGCGGATGATGTAAAAGGCGATGAGAGCGAGAGCGACAATTGCCGCAAGTCCACCGATGACGCCACCTGACGCGGAAGGTGAACGGGGGAGATAAGAAGCCGGGATTACGTACCGACTATGGCTCCCGTATTGTTGGAGCTAGTGATGTAAGTGAAAAGTCCTTGGCAAACGAAGGTCACTTGAATACTGACCTGCCGCTGCTCCCGGTCGTCGTTCCACCACTCGCATTCGTCGGATAAGATCCACCGGCGGGTGGGCCGGCAGTAGATGCGGGGGAGGTATTCGTGATGCATGAGCCGTTTGGGTAAAGACCGGCTGAAACGCTGAAGAGGTCACTGCCACCTGTTCCGAGGCCACGGCTGTCCCCGGCGACGACCAAGAGGGTCGAACCGGCGCGAACGGCAGGCAGCCATCGGAAGCCAGTGCCCATGTTGGTTATGTTGGTGACAGTACCGAGGGGTATCGAGAACGAGTCCCCGCCGGGAATGACACCTTGGAAGTTTGGAGTGCTGGGAACGAATAAGAATGGGGGCGAGACAGAGTGAGGAGCGATTACCCTTGCACTTGAGACGAATTCCACCAGAGTCTACTCGGGCTACACTGTACGACTTGATTCGGGGGATTGATGTTATAGTAGAAATCTGGAAAGACGGGAATAGACGGGTTGAAACAAGAGGTATCGGAACTGTCGAGGACGCTGGCGGCTACGCTAGTACCACCAGAGCCGAAGCCTGAGCTATCACTGACCTAGAGACGGAGCGAGTGAGCACAAGCGTTGGGGATGCAGGTGGGAGACACACCACGGCGACGAACTGAGAATTGGAGGGGTATTTAAGCTGGAAGCTGAGGAAGGAATCATCCCCAGGGAATTGTCGGAATACGATCGTGCGGACTTCGACGTTGTTTTGAAGTGGTGTTGGGCCGTACGGGATGATCAGGACGCTATACGGGGGCTGACCTGAGCCAGATATTTGGAGGGAGAGATTAGTACATTGGCGAGGCTGATTTGCGAACGTGAACGAATAGGCGGAGACGAGAGCAGGTGATAGAAGGAGAGAAAGGAGGGGCATATCGCGGCATGACGACGACGACCTGCTTCGAAGCCGTGCCGATCTAATTCGCACGCCACATTCGGTAGTTCGTCTTTGCGCACAAACTATCATGGCACCCGCGTACGATACTCCACCCCGCCCACCTCCTATCAAATACCACGCCCGTCTGGGAACTCGCTGGCAAAAGGAAAAGGACGCCGCTCAGCCCGGTGCTTTTGATTTCCCCGAGGACCCGAAATACATCGGTCAATGGGTCATAGGGGAATGCGTCGGAAAGGGCGCCAGCGGTCGCGTGCGCATCGCGAAACACCGCCGCACCGGTCAACTCGCCGCTGTAAAGATTCTCCCTCTTCAACCCCTCATGAACTCTCGCGTATCCTTGGCGACACACCTCGCAAAATCTGAGAAACAGCGTCTTGGAATCGACAGGGAAATAATCATGATGAAACTCATGAACCATCCCAACATACTCCGCATATACGATGTCTTCGAGGGCGAGAACGAGCTCTATCTCGTCCTCGAATACGTCGAAGGTGGCGAGCTCTTCGATTTCCTCGTCAACCGCGGTCGACTCCCTCCCCCTGATGCCCTCGCCTTCTTCAAGCAAATCGTCTACGGTCTCAACTACGCCCACACATTTTCTATCATCCATCGTGACCTCAAACCAGAAAATATTTTGATACACTCTCTCAACCCCCCCTTGGTCAAGCTTGCCGACTGGGGAATGGCCGCATTTGCGCCTCCGGCTCTCCAGCTCGAAACCAGTTGCGGCAGTCCTCATTATGCCAGCCCAGAGATCGTCAGAGGTATGAAATACAGGGGAAATGCGACTGACATTTGGAGCTGTGGTGTCATCCTCTTTGCACTCCTCACCGGTAGACTCCCTTTCGATGACGAGAACGTCCGAAACCTCCTCGCCAAAGTCAAGACCGGTGTCTACGAGATCCCCGTCTACGTCGATCCTTTGGCCAGGGACCTTTTGACTCGCATGCTTGTCGTTGACGTTAACCAAAGAATTACGGTACGAGAATTCAATGTCTAACTGCCTTGTCCCCACACCCCCTTTTAGATTCCGGAAATTATGGGTCACCCTTGGTTCAATGTGCCCACCCCCAGAATCGTCTACGTACCAGCGCCTTCTGTCACTGAACTTGCGAAGCCACTTGCATCCGAAGCCCATATCGACGAAGAGCTACTTGAATCCCTCTGCGTTATCTGGGGCAAGCACGCCGACGTCGAGGACATCAAAGCCGATCTCTTGAGCCCCCAAGGGGAAGGTACACTCGCTAAAGCATTCTACTTTCTTTTAAATGAGTACAGGGAACGAACCCTCAAGGACAGTGGTATCATTCTTGACGTTGACGAGGCGCAAGTTCAGCCGTCTGGAAAAGTCATTACGAAACAATATAGGTCGCCCTCCCGGAAGCGACCAAACAGGCTCGAGCTCGATACTTCAATTCGTTACAGCCGACTACACACAACCCGCAATGCGCCTCCGCCACCTTCTCGATCGCCTTCTCCGAATCCTTCCGCGACGGATGCTTCTCCGCCGACTTCCGTATCACGATCTCGAACGCCATCTCCTGTTGGTCCTCGGCCCCCAAAGCCCCGACCGATATCATCTCCGGTCGCAGAAATCCCGACGCGCCACAAGAGCATGACTATCAAGCCCGTCGCCACAATTCACCCCAGTGCGCACGCCGAGATAGCTCGAACCCGATCGTCCACGGTGAACATGCTCCCTCCTCGGATTGCTCAGGATTCGCATAACTACCACGCGCACAACCAACAATTGTATCAGCCAATGCATATCCCCGGGACGCCCCCCATAGCCCTAGTCCCGGTTCCGAGAGTGGTGCCAACGATGGTCCCGACTGCATGGTTTCCTGTCTCGTCACATCCTCCTCATTCGGTTGGACCGGTTTTCAGTGCCGGTACTACCCAGGTTGCTGCCATATCCCCAGCACAGCGTGTGAGTATCCATGAAGTTCGGTCGGCTCCTACGTCGCCACGCGCCGGAGTGCAAGATACGACGACGAACATCGAACCGACGGTATTTACGTACCGTGTAAACGATCCATACAGCCCTGAGGGACGGCCTACTGTTCAGGTTTATCGGGAGGATGCGATTGACCGATCACGATACTCTCAAGTGTCAACTCGTCCTACCGTCCCGACCTCGCCTGAAGATGTTTATCAGTCTGGAAAAGGCCAAGAGAACAAGGAAAATAGCGAACATCACGAGGGACGACACGAGTACCAGGAGAACGAACCGACACACCTTTCTCGGGGACTCTTCACGAAGCCGCGTAGCGGGGGAAGAGTCGGAAGGGAGCTCCGAAATAGTTTGCACGGCGTCGAGTTCTTGAAGCGAGATGGTAAGGAACGAGAAAAGGATAGGAGGCACAAGCGTGAGCAGTCGTATGTGCGGTGTCATGACGTGCCCGACTTACCCAGCTGGAATTTCTAGTGCCGCCGCTGGATTTGCATGCAAGTACCCTAAACGCGAAGCGTTCGGGCTTAAGCTCGCCGACGCAACCAACTTCACCGGGGGTGCCGTCCATCCTATCTTCTCCGGTGGGTGAATTCAAAGGTTGGTTTTCTAACCTGTTCAACTGGCGAGCGCACACGTACGTACTTTGCTCCACAAACAACCTCGCTGCAACGCGCACCGAGACGGTCCGCATTCTCGAACAACTAGGCATCACCATCATGCTCGAGGACCCAGATGGGATGCACACCTTCGGTGGCGGCGGTCCCGTGGCGGTCTTGCGCTGTAGAACGAGCGAGATCGTCGATGGCGGCACCGGGGGGGTGGTTCAGAAGCACGTGCGTTTTCGCGTCGAGTTTTCAGTCGGTTCAGCGCAAGCAGGCGGGTTCGTTGCGCCGACGGTCGGTGTTGGTGCCACTGTGTCTGTGTCTGCTGGCGTAGGCACCCCGACGTCGCCGACGAGCATGTCTTCCTCGCTGATGTCGCCTCGGCATGCGTTAGGTAAACAGGGGACGGGGAGTGGGTACGCATGTACGATCGTGTTGGTGCAAGAGAAGGGATCGTTGTCGACGTTTAGGGCGGTGTGTCGATGGTTGAGGGAGGAGTGGATGTTGGATGCGCTGCGAAGTCCGCCTGGTGCTGGTCCTCTGGGTGGACAGGGCATCTTTATGGAGCAGCAGCAACAACACCCGGGGATGGGGTTGCAGTCCCAGAAGAGGGGGCTGATGCTGTAGGTGTGTCATTCACTTGTGGTTGTAGTCGTGGGTGGCCGTATGCGCGAGTCTGGTACCGTGCGCCGGATTTCATTTGGTTTTGGTTTGTGCAATCACAATACATATTAGGTTAGGGATCGACGTCGCTACATAGCTGGCCAGTTCTGCCGCAACGCATCAGCAAGTACTTGAACTCTGAATCGCGTCAACCCAAAACATCCATCAAGAGTACGGAATTCATAAAGACCACAAGAGTGAACACTTGGACTTTCGCTCGGAACAATCAAAGTTAGTGGACATAGACATAAACATAAACACTCATGGGTAACTAGCCAGCTGCAAATGTTTGGACCGCAAAGCCCATTTGACGCTGGATACAGTACTCTCTACAACTACTAGTAAGGAAAAGAGGGAATCAAGTAGGGTGATAATTCCGGGTGCATTTACAGCACCAGCATGAAGTGAACACACTGAAGAACGAAAGAGAGAAAGAACAACCACCATGATGATACTTTAGTACATGTAACACGGGCGCAGTAAGATAGTCCGGTGGTGAATACAAGAGACATGGTCGTCAGTCACTTAAGCAGCAACGGCCTCGGACCCGAGTCCACGTTCGACATCCCTGGGAAGGGTGTCGCTCTCAGTGCGGGTCGAACTGAGCGTAAGGTTACGGAATCCAGAACGCAAAGTGTTGATCATACTGCCAGATGTCGGAGAGAGAGGGTCGCCGTTGGTAGCGACGAGCCCAGTGCCATCGCTCCCCTCGCCGCTCTCATGTTCATTTTCAGCATCGGGCTCGTCCATGGAGGTAGACGCACGGTTCTCGTCATCAGAAATGTCCTTTGTTGGTGGCATCGTAGAGATGCGCAGAAGGGACGTGTAGGCTGCGAATGATCAAATTAGATATGTTGGATCCAAATGTCTTGCGAGGAAAGATACTGACGTTGTCGGCAAACAGGACAATACCACCCCTTGGCCTTGCGTTTTCTACGCGGGTTCGGAGGGGTCACAGTGGAGGGGTTAGTCCCATCAGTTGCACCGCTCGTGTTTGCTGTGCTGCTGCCCCCCTCTCCAGTGTTGTTTTCCGTGGCAGCGTTTGTAGCTCCTTCGTTGGCGTCATGGTATGTAATGTTCCCTCCGGCGCCAAATTCGACCATGTTGACTGCGCATTCTTTGCAGGCAACGAGGTGGCGGCAGGGAAGGAGGATAACTTCGCGAGGCGCAGAGAGACAGAGGAGACACTCTGCAGAGGGTTCGTCCTCATGAACAGCCGAAGGTGTAGCAGGAGGGGCTGAAGGTGGGTATGTATGAACATCTGGGTTTATAGGACAAGATGCGTGAGAGTGAGCAGGGGTAGATGACTGGGCCGTGAGACCGTAGATCTCGTGCAGATGGAATGTGTGTGGACCGATCTACAAGACTGGGTAAGACGGACTGCGGCAAAGGACGGTTCACACTAACCATTGCTTCGCGTTTGATGACCTTGACGACCCATGGCCTGGCGTCTTCTTCGCCCGCGGTAGGGGATGTACCGACACGAATAACATGAAGATAGGTAGTCTGTTCGTTAACAGTGGACATGTCCATAGCATCTTCGTCCAAGGCAGAAAGGCGGATAGTAATCCTGACACCTTCCCGCATGTCATCCTTCGATGCTTTCTCCTTTTCGGCTTCCGGAGAAGTGTTATTGGCAGCATCGGCATCGACGACGGCTAGAGCGGGACCAGATGCGGCACGGTTACCGGAACGCTTGTGGAAGTTGAAGGCCGAGAAGCGCTTTCTCTGACGGCCGTTTCGAGAGGGAGATGCTGTGATGGAACCTGTCGCTTGCGGATCGGCAGAAGGATTCTCAGCGGGGACATCCTCCGAGCAGACGTGCTGCTCGAATCTGCCTAATTCCAAAGTGGCATCTTGCTCTAATTTAAGGAACTGGCCGAAGCCACCATCGACAACGGACTGAAAGAGGAGGATGTGGGAGAATCCACGAGAGTCGACACTTTCGGCCAGAGGGTGATCGGCAGGGAGAACGACGTTTACATCGATTCTGCACTTTGGTGCGTCGCAATCGTACTCGAACTCCAAGCCATGGTGACGGTGACAGTCAGCCTGGTCGTGGTCATCGCAGGGTGCGATGGTGAGTGGGACCAAGCGGAGGGTAGGCCGCTTGAGATTGACGAGGGCTTGCAGGGTAGTCGTGGGCTGGGAGGGCTGAGAAGGGGTCAGATGACGAGGATAGGTGAGGGGAGAGATGGGACCTCTTTGCTCTTGGCTACCCAGGTCTTGAGGATGTCTGCGGAGAGGGATTCCGCAGCTGTATTCTTTCCCACGGGCTGCGCCCACGGCGGGAGGTTGTTGACGACGCCGATGTCGGGACCAAAGAGCTGCTTGGTCTCTTTCTTGTCGGCATTGTCTTCTGTAGTGATGTTGACGAGGACTGCACCGTTCTGGGCCATCGCAGTCGCTGTGCGGGACGTCGTGGTATCGGTGCGAGCTAAGAAGGGGGCAGCTTGGAGTCGACGGGTGCGATTCCAGGTGGAGTATTGGTTATGATCTGGTCGACAAAAATGAGAATTGAAGAGGAGGAGAGAAGAGGAAGACTAACACCAGGTCGAGAAGGAAGGCATCGTCGACTGAAATCATCCGATTGCTGCGCTCGCACAGACTGGGCGGTGTTTATTCCCACGGTCTTTGTCAGCATTCATCACATGACACACGCATATAGACAGGGTAGTAGTGAAATCAGCCGACTA
>JBBPKC010000022.1:77226-87534 GCA_038089055.1 Tylopilus aff. balloui | reverse complement strand
TCGTCGACTGAAATCATCCGATTGCTGCGCTCGCACAGACTGGGCGGTGTTTATTCCCACGGTCTTTGTCAGCATTCATCACATGACACACGCATATAGACAGGGTAGTAGTGAAATCAGCCGACTACGCAACAAGCGACACGACTCCACCAGCCTCATTGATTTTAGCCCTGCAAACACCGTCAGCACACGGACATCCGTGAATCTAGACACGCACTCCGCCTTTCGGGAAACAAAGCGTGCCCTCACAATGAACGGCAGTTTTGGCAGTCTGTGGAACCGTCGGACGAGACTCTAACCAACAAACTCGCATGCGACTCACTTGCCATTGCCCAACACCTTTCCGTATCCGTGTTGCAGAGTGTCAATAACGGGAACAATCTCAGAGTCTTCCGTCAACCCCTCCTTTTCTTCTTCAGGAACAAGTGTCCACAGCTTGTCAACATTGATAATGGGCCGCCATTGTGCATTACGAGTCAGGTGGAATCGCCGCATACCCACTTTACCAAAGTAGCCAGGGTGGTACTTGTCAAAGTTAGTACTGCACGCAAAGTAAGACACCGTATCGCCATTATTTCTTGAGGCCACAAAGATGAGACATACCGGTGTTGGTGGCTACCGCCAGCGAGACCGCGACCCCCGGGGTGTTTACGATGCTTCCCAACACGACCGTGACCAGCTGACACATGGCCACGGTGTTTGCGGGTCTTTGAAAAGCGGGTCGGCATTTTCTGATCAAGGGCAAACAAGTCTTGGTCAGTATGCATTCATTTGACCTCATCCGAGTAGCATTCGATTCATCCAGCTCTCCACCCCAACCGATCATACGCATATATGCATTCAGTTGATTTCCATGGATCGTGTGAGACCGTGCTGGATGAAATGAGTGTAAACTGACCTTGAAGAGAGATTGTCGGTGTCGGGAACGTTTGCTGGAGTCGTGTTGTTTCGATTGCAAGTCTTATCGGAGTTTGAAATTGTGGCGGAAAGCCAGAGTCCAATCGTTCACCGACCTGCAAGGTGAGGACGCCTCTCCAATGGAAACGACCAGGATGGGGCCTGTGAGCCCATATTTATTATCGATGAACCCTGTCGTGAAAGAAAAAAATTTGTTCTGAACTGATCCTACATTTGTTTCCACTCCTAGGCAATACGCTGACCACCGTCCGAACCGCCGCCAGTTGGAACACTCTAGATACGTCGTAACGTATTCAAGGTACAACCCGCCATGAACGCACCGAATCGATTCGAGCTATACGTGCTCGAAGATGGTGAGAAGCTGTGCGTATCCTGCTCACCAATCCGTGGCTCCTTCCCAACAAGCCATACCCTCCTAGAGTCGATGTAACAGAAGACACTAAAATCCCAAACGCTGCCACGTTCAAGATTGTTAAGCAGGATCATACATTGGGTAACATGCTCCGAGCGTACGTACGAACGTCCTCTGTTGACATCGTACCCCTTTCGGCCAACTTACGCATTTACAGCCAAGTGCTTTCGATGCCCCAAGTCCTATTCGCGGGCTACAAAGTCCCACACCCACTCCACCCGTATTTCCTCCTCAAAATTCAGACGGATGGCACCATCACCCCTCAAACAGTGCTTGAACAAGCCTGCACCAAACTCATCGCTACGCTTTCTTCTCTTGAAGCAAAGTTCAAGCGCGAGTTCTCGTTCAAGGATGTCGAAGGGGTAGTACCCGAGGACCCTTATGGGACGGCTGGCACTGGTGCGCAGACATGGGGCACGGGCAAGGATTATCTGGACTTTTAGAGGTGCCGGGTGTTATTATGGTTCTTTTGACTCGATTCCTCGTTCCTTATTATCAGCATCTCACACATACATGTACGCCCATCGCGCAGTATAATATCATCAACGATATTGACTCTCCCATTCGTTCCTAGAAATACACTAGGTGTTCGTGCCGTATCTCATCGTTATTTCATCAGAGGGTAAGTGACGTAACACATTATAGGATAGCGTATTGATGTTACAACCCCAATAATCGACTACATGATGGTTTGATGCATATGGAAACTTTCAGTGCGTCTCGACAACCTAACCTTGGACCCCTTTAAACCAGCCTCCACTAGATCTCGACTCAGTGAGCTCCCTCGTCGTAAACCCGACAATCTCGTCGCTCGAAGGACGGCCTCCACGAATTGACCAACACCTCTCGATGAATTTCCATCTACTGTTGGTGACCGCCTTCTGCGGAGGCCTATCTGCTGCGGGTGTCGAGCCCTTCAAGATGGCGTAAATGACTTGTTCATCCCGCGAGAGGTGGTAATAGGGGATGTTGCCTGTCAATGTCTTTCCGTCCCAGTAAACCATAGAAGTTCTGTAACTCAGGTGTGGTAACCGCATCACATACCTGCAGCATGATGCTTCCAAACGAATACACGTCGCTTCGTGCAGTTGGATCCGGTGTATGAGAGTTTTGGGGGTCAAGAAGTTCCGGGGCCATCCATCTCACCGTACCCTTGGTCTGACGACTCCTCGCGAAGGCTGATCCACCTACAGTCGTCAACAGCATGGACAGGCCAAAATCGGCAATACAAGCCCTCCCATCGGCATTAACTAGGACATTCGACTGTTTATTTTTGAAGCATGAATGACTAACAGGTAACCAGAGCTAAAATTACATACCCCTGAGAGGTCACCATGGATCACACGTTGAGAATGCACTATGTGCCAGATATTCCCTGTCAAAAAGAGAATGAAAGGATTGTGACGACTCACAGTATTGTAGCCCACGAGCCACGTCATCGATCTGGAAAATGATGCACAGCTGCCCTTGACCACAGATCGCTAGGAATACTTACCAAGATCAATCTTTTTGTCACTGGCAGATCCTTATTTTGCTCAAGGTATCCTGACAACGCACCATTCTCAATCCAAGGACACACCATCGCAGGTATATCAGGATGTATATTGGCGTCTCTAATGGTCCCAAACAGTTGCAAAACGTTTTCATGTTGCAGTTTCAGCCATACGCCGATTTCTTTGCGGAATCGCTATTCCCGATCGCGGTGCGTAAATAACCAGCCATGCTACGCTCACAAGCAAGTACATACCTTCATCCTGTCGTCCAGGTGTTGGTCGCGCTGTAGGTACATCTTGTATACCTTGATTGCGACCTAATAGCTATTTAGTTTCTCATCACTGTAACAGGACCGCGACGCACATCAACCGATTTCCCATTCATAGTAAACTTGCCTCTGTAGACATTTCCGTAACTGCCCGACGCGAATGGAAATCTGTTGGATATCGTGACATGGCCAGTAAGATCATGAGGGAAGTTGAGCCGGATATCTTCCATCGACACTCTAGTGTCACTCTTGACATATGCTTCCACAGGCAAGTTTGCCTTTCGAGGCTCGAACTTGACTTTTCCGATCGTCGTCGTCTCTCTCTCCCGAATGCCATCGTCCCCCCTGACCTTTTTATCTTCTTCAGGCACGGAATTCGAACTTCGAGAGTGAGACTGAGCAGCGGGCAATTCACCTGTCGTCCTCCGCCTCGGTGGCTCTTTGTCCCAGTTCCCCGGATCTGAAGTGTTCCGACGCCTGGCGACCTCCACTAGGTCTGTCCTCTCAGGCTCGTCGCGCCACCTCTCCGCGTCGGGACATCGAAATTTCGGCGTCGTGCCTGACTTTGCAGAGTCAACCTCTCCCTCCCATCCCTTGTTGCTAGCCCTCGCCAAAGGCACGCCTCCACCTCTGCCACTCGGCTGTGCATCCGTTCGATCCATCATGACCTGGAACTCCCGTACCGTTTGAGGGTCCGATTTGAGGCGCATGGTCAACGTGTTGAAGATCTCCTCCCGCGTTGGTTTCCGACGTTTGTCGATGAATTGTTGCATTCCGATCCCAAGACGAAGGAACCAGTTAGATGAGTCGGGTAGCGATGGGGGTGCTTTGAGACAACGGCTTTTCAGGAGCTCGCGAAGCCTCCTCTGCGACTCCGCGTAATTGTGATCCTGGCGAAGACTACGGTCTGTGACTGTGGTAATGCAAGCATGACCGTCGGTGATGAGACCGTAGCGTTCCACCAGCGTCTTGTTCCGCGTCCACCAGTCCTCCATCTCCACCACCCCCTCCACGCCAGTGATAACAAGCGCTATGGGCACCCTCTTCTGGAAAGCGACTTCGTAAAACAACCGGTAGTTGCTTTGCATAGTCGCTGTCAATCGGTCTGCGCGTATGCAAAGGAGCAAGAGATGGATACCACCGACGGCGCCTAGTTTCTGAACGAACTCCCAGGCCTTTTCGAGGGCTGCGAGATAGTCGTTTCCGCTGATTTCCGACTCTTTGAGGCCAACGGTCTCGAATATGCACACGTTGGTTCCATCATCCACGGAGATGTCGTAGCGGGTCGATTGCAACGTAGACCCACGACTGACTGACGGGACCCTAGCCATGTTTTTGCGAGCGATGAGGTTGACGACCCCGCTTTTCCCGACGCCGGGTTCACCGAAAAGAACGACGTTGATCGTCTGGTTGTTGCGTGGTTGTGTACCGATATCCAACTCGCCAAGCAGTTGAGTCAGTGTAGGATCTGAGGGAAGCACTCGTCAGTGTCAGACAGTGGAGCTTTGTTGGAGCATTACCTACATGACCGCCGCCCACAACTGGAAAGGGATACAAGGCGAGTCTCTGAGGATGCGACTGTTTCTTTGCAGCTTGGGATACGTCTTGCGTACTCGTGGGCGCTACCTGGCGATTACCGGCGGCTGGGGAACTCTGCACGATCGTCGATTGGAGCTGAAGTGAACGTGAGCAGCAACGACGCGTCATCGAGCTGGGTATCCACCTTTGTGGGTCGGGGAGGGTCTGGGGGCATTTTTCAAAGGCAAAGCCCATACAGATCAGTTTCGGTGATAAAGACGCGGAAAAGCGCTAGGCATGGCATGGGGCTGGTCATGGGACCTGTGACATTTCCGAGCCGCAGTTGTAGGTAAAGATAAGTCACGTACCCTGCCTGGAGACTGAGGTTATTCCGAAAGGCCCTTTGAACGCCGCCAAGCCTCGTCATTCGAAGCCTGGAGCATCGCTCCAGAGGTAAGCTTGCACAACGATGAATAACTACGAGAAACACAAGGTCTGAATTACAATTAGTGCCGCACATCATAGCAAATGCCATCCGCCTTCCTTTCCGGTCTTCCCTAGTGGGCTCCATTACCCTTCTCTATCATGTCGACGACTTTCTTGACGCTCGCAGGGGGCAAACCGAGACGCTTCAACGCCCTCTCTATGTCCTTTCTCCTCAGGGTCTCTCCCGTCTGCACGATATTCTTTAACCCCGTCCCCGCCATGGCGAGCCAATCCGTTTCGTCCGGCAGAAATGCACCCCTCTTGAGGAAACACCTTTTCAAAAGCTCGCGGATCTTTTGCTGCGACTCTTTGTACTTGGCCCCTCCGCCAGGGGTACCATCCGAAACTGCAGTAATGCATGCATGGCCCCCACTTTTGATGTGATACTTGTTTTCTATCATGACCTCGTTTCTTCTCCACCAGTTCTCCATGTTGGACTCGCGCTCGCAGTGGGTGACGACGACTCCTACAGGCACCTTGTTCTGACAAAAAAACTCGGCGAACAGCCGGTAGTTGTTTCTCGTGGTGAGCCGAATGTGTTCCGCGCGCATGCAGAACAATAAAAGATGTACCCCACCAGCATCCCTCAACCCAAGAATGAGATCGTACATCTTTGCGATAGCGGCCTGGTGGGAACTCAGCGGGATATCCGGTTCATTCAGCCCGGCGGTATCGAAGATGCGAAAACGGACGCCATCGAAGGAGACCTCGTACGGCGTCGGCGACATCGTGCACAGGTCGGCGTCCGGCGAAACGCGTGCGATCTCTTGCTGGGCGATGAGGTTGATGACCGCACTTTTCCCGACGCCGGTTTCACCGAAGATGATGACGTTGATCGTCTGGGATCGCCTGCCGTTATCGTTCGTCGGAGGTTCTGTGCGAATCATTCCGTCAGCCTTGTCCGATCGTCGCAGCTTTTCACCCGAGCCTTACCGGAAGGAGGATCGCTCCTTGGGGGTCTATCGTTTCTATTTCCACCTGAGGGCGGCTGGGTAGTACGCTGATGGTTAGCGGGTGCTCTCGGGGGAGGAGGAGGAGGTGGTGGCTGTTTCGACGCCTAATGGACAAGCGGAAAGAACAGACCGAACAACGATACGCATCAAGAGCGACGACGCATTCTCACAAAAAGGTCAAGCACCTTTGTGAAGAACCACATTTCTCGAGTAAGGCAAGCTTGGGGGCCTCGACTGTTGCGATGGGATTGACCCTCCAAAGTGGGACGGCACCCAACCTCGGGCCCCAGCGTGACCTCATGGCAAACATGCGATCCATCTGAAAACACATTGTACCCGCATGCAGGTATCACGACACCCCTGGAGCTGGTTGATGTCGCTGGGCGGTCGCTCTGGAGACTCCGGAGTGACCGAGTGCTCTAGCTTGCGGCGACTGGCACGCAGTGGTCGTTTCAGGACATCGCGCTCAGTGAATTGGTGTGAAACGTGGCAAGGTTCACCTTGTCAACCTGATAAGACTAACATTGTGGGATGTATGAATACTCGCGTCTTCCAGTGGGAGTAAGCACACTGCTCCCATGACACTACGAAGAGCACTATAAATGGCGTGGTCATTAGCAGTGGCAAATGGGAATTATCAACGTAACGTCATTACAACCAAGAACAGCAAGCCACACATTGCAATTGTTCAATGCCAGACGAAATTGGGTACTTGACATGTACGAAAGAAAAGATATCCAGGTTGAGACACGAGGTGACAAGAAAACACAGTAGCCGAGAGATGATAGAAGAAAGCAAGACCACAGCGCACATACACTCGAGATCACGCATCACCGTTCAAAAGATCACTATCAAAACTTGTTCAAGTCCACTGGCGGGGCAGTGACCAGTACTGTTCCTGCTTCATCCATGCTGGCGCCTGCCGTGGTCGCCAACACACCCGACGCCTCGTTGACCTGGACTTCCTCTTTTCCCAGTCCAAGCGTGTCATCCGGAATCCAAACCACGCGCTGGGGGCGCGCGAGTGCAGGGTGCGCAAAGCCATAATCTACTTTCCCGTCCGCATGTTGCGAAAAGCAGAGGTCGTCCAGGTAGGCGCTAGATTTGGAGTCGGGCGGCAGGTCAGGGGATTGCGGGTGCTGGACAAGCGATTGAGCCTGCATGGAGCTCTCTGACCGTGGGTTTGAACTGGACGCGCCGAGGGCGAAATCGAAGGTGTCGGGTCGTTTATCGTCTGACTTGTCGCCGTTGCCAGCCTCAGGTAGTCCGTCCGACCCGTAGGTTTTGTCTGCGATGCTGAGGGGAAGCGCGCTGATGAGTGGACCATAAGAGTTGTTGATCACAATATGGAATCCAACCTATGAAAGCACCGCATCAGCAATTTTTCCGGAGATCTCAATAGTTCCAACTCACAGTCAAGCAAATCAGTACAATCATCAATATGCCCTCCGGGGCAGCTCCGGCATGGTTGTTCTCATCCCGGAAGAGGAAGAATAGTGCGCAGAGGCAGATCTGCTGGACGTACAAGCCCACAAACACATGCTGAATGGCCTTAGGGTAGAACAAGCCTCCAGTGTCTGTAGCCGGTGGTTGGGTGAATTGGTACAAAAAGAGGTATTTGTAAAGTTGGTAAAACAAGAAGAAAGCGAGAACAGCGAGACCATTGATGATAGGAGAAATGATGGAGTAGCCGAGTGCTATAGAGCTCGTCAGTAACGAGAATCCTACTGAAGAGTCGCGAAAGGACTAACTAATAACAGTGAGAAGCGTGATACTGGGGAACAAAGTGCCCCATGCGACGCTTCGAGGGGCGAACTTGATGTCATAGATAGAGCGAGGAGTGCTTCCGAGAATAAACAGTTTCACATAGTACACAAGCAGCTGAACAATGGCAAGGAATCCACCCGCAGACCCGGCAAGTCCTTGCAGAATGATATACCTATTCAGCAGAGAAGCATTCAGTGACAAACGACAAAAAAGATCAGAGGGGACCATACGTGAGGAAAAAAGTCGACGCCTGAGGAAGGTAGCGGGCCAGCAAAGTCGCGATGGAACTAGGGTTCTGAAGAAGGCTTGGGAGCGCAGCGATGATTCCAGAACTCAGGGTGACAATGAGGAATGAGTGCTGCAGGTCCATGAGGTGAGCGAGACACGTGTTTCAATTCGCGAAATTTACTTACGATGACTTGAAAGATAAAGTAACGCGTCATCAAACTAAGTTCCAATCCAGTGCGGGTAGGAATACCCTCGAAGCGGGCGAACAACCTCAGAACGATGGGAAGGAGCAACATAAGAACTGCAAGCAAAACCGGGGGTAGGATACCCTGAATGATACCAAGGACCACTGGTGGAATCTTGCATAGCCACGCGAGCCAACGCTCACGGACACAGAGACCCCTGATATTGGATATGATACCAACAAACGCCACAGGGATTGCCCAGAAAATGATTAGAGCGGCGGTCGCTGCATAGCTAATCGCCGTTCGAACGCGTTTCTCGTACGGGTTCATGCCAAGATTACCCCAGAGTACATCTTCAGGGGAGACTTCGAGATACCGATCACTCATGTGGTATGGTGCATGATGTGCTAGCGAACCATATGCCATGTGTGCCGCAATCTGCTGGTGAAAGGTGATGAAAGCGGAGTTGAGAGGTGGGTACGACCGATCTAAGCAACCTTTATCTACATCGTCAGATGGAACAAGAGAAGATTCTTGAGCAATAGTCCTGCGAGCTTCACGAAGTACAGCAGTAGTCGCAGCAATCTCGGTCCGACACCAATCGATCGTGTCGACTTCCTGACCGATGAAAGGAAGGGAAAAGGGCATAAACCCCACGGGGAGTCTATGAGTGGGACGCATGGCACGTGGAACCAGTCTCTCGGCCAGAGTCAGGTTACGTTCAGCTTCATCGGCGGACTCTGGGGGATATATGGGATTGTCGCCCTGCTTTGCGAGTGACTTGGCGCGAAGCTTTGCTGCAGTAGAAAGCAATGCCTTCTCAGCGGACTCCAGTCTCCCAGTTGCGGCGAGACGGCGATCATATACAGTGGGTAACTCCTTCAAGTCACTGTAGAAACGAGTGCGTGCTATGAGATCAAGTAGCTTGGCGTCCGGAGAGAACTGCATACCGATTAATCCAGATTTTCTTCACGCCACCAGGGAAACGGGAATATAGTTGTATCAGAGACTTCTCGGAAAGATACTTGGAAGGAATGCCGGAAACCAGGATAGTGTTGGCTTGAGCAGAGCGAGAGTGCACGGGATCGATGAGGTGAAGCTGCCGGACATTGATGAAGTGAGACATCTCTCGCCTGATATTCCAAAAGATCCAAACTGCGCATGAACCACAAATTGCGTCAAAAGGCAGATCGAGAACAGAAACACGGATGGGGGTTCTTACAGGTTGAGAACCAAACCAGGATGATGAATGCAGCAAATCTTTGCTTGTGATTGACTGATATGTTTCCGAGAGTAAATCTGCTCAGGCCGGTGTTTCCGGGGACAGAGTTGTTAACTGAAGTGACGGGGAACAGCACGATCCAAGAGATTATCCAGATGGGGACGAATATGCGAATCATGACGCGGAGAAATCTGACGAAGAAATAAGCGTCTGGACCGTTTACGCGCTGGATTTCTTTGTAGTCTGCCTTGTAGAGTGCGATCGGCCATGTCAGCAGTCCCGTCTCGAATGGGGGGACACGTTCGCTGCAAATGGGTCAGAATGGGGGTGGAGTTGGCATGAAATGGCGCACTCTCTGACGGGGGTAACTGTGCGGGGCTCATACACGGTTTTGAAGTGGGGACGAAGAAGGGTGAATGCGGCGATCTCGATGCCGAATACAATAGCGTTGAAAGCCAGTGCGGTTTCGAACGTCGCCGTTGTCGCCGAGCTGGCATTGGAGACGCTGGACCTGTGACCTGGGTGAGGAGTGAGTTCGCGGCAAAGACGAATAGGGCGTACATGGTGGAGAGAGGACAAGAGAGTGTATCGGAGAGGGGACGACTTTAGTGAGATGGTGGTATCGGGGTGTCAATTCACTCACTAGCTCGCTTGCGCTGCTCGATCCATCGCCAATTATATACTCAACACCCACCTTCCCTTTTCTGGATACCCTCAACGTCGTCGTCGTCGTTCCCCACCGGCCCCTGCCACCCTACTGGCACTACCCATAAGAATGGCTCAACAGCTCCGCGCGAGATACTGCCAAGAGATTGGGACTGGGGTTGGACGAGATGGTCCACGCACAGTACATTGCG